>JALMQS010000030.1:3981477-4031267 GCA_024734495.1 Forficula auricularia | reverse complement strand
AACGGGACCAAAGGCAAACCGGATATTCTGGATATGTAGGTAATAAAAACAAAACAAATCCTCAAATAAGCCAATTTGAATTTATTACGATAAAAAAAAACATGTTTATATTAAAATTGCATAGAATTGTTTATAAATATCAAAATCAAAGAGAATTTTGGCGAAATTATAAATTACATTCTTGCTATAAGAGTTATAAATTATTATCTATGTGAACATTTATTAAAATAAAAATGTCTACAATCCGATCCGGATAATCAGGTCCGGATAAATGAGGGGAGGATAAATGAGGTTTTACTGTATGAGAGTTTAAACTGCCGATCGGAATAGATTTAAATTCTTTAAGAAAATCACAAGAGTGTGACATCTATTAGATCCAAGATAGAATGGATTATTTTTACTTACTAAATATGTCAGAAGGTTTGTTCCCCTCGGGAATCAACGTAGGCAAAAAACAAAATCATGACATATGGCATCGAAACAATTAATTTTTCTGATTTTCTGCATTTTTGAGCTAAAAGCTAAAAACTCCAAAATCTAATAACTTCTTTCTTTTAGGAAAACAATCATTTGAGTATGAGAATTAGTTTTCTATGACATTCCGTTCTCAAATCAGCAATGTTATCGGAATCCAGACAAACAGAAAAATTCATTCACATATTTATAAAAAATATGACTGAATTTAATACTCTAAAATCTCTGTCGAGCGATATTTCGAATACTTCTGTCTTAGCCACTGAATAGATTCATAGCTGTATTAATATAACTAAACCATCGCATTAACATGGATCGTGTTTATCTTCAGAAAGTCGTTTTGTTTTAATTAAACTGCAAGCATCGAGCACAATGTGCTCCTCATACAAAAGCCTACTCTCTCCAATATTCACGTCAATTTATATGCCTACATGAACTATAAACTTTATTGCTCAGGAGTACACGGTTTTCCACTTGGTGTCAGTGGAAAAATTACCTCGTGTTTCGGTAGAAAGAGGCGCTACTTGGATACAACATCCTATCTATAAACAGAACAAGGCTCTTTAACAAGGTTCGCATATCAACATCACAGAGATGAAATAATATACTTTTCAATGTATCAGGAAAATATATTGAAATATCGTTTAATAGTAGATAAAGGAAATTAAAGGTAACCTTCAAAATATTCAAATACTAGCTATTTCTAAAGAAATCACGAGAGTGTGTTATACTAAATCTGAATTGTTTGGAAAAATTTTAATATACACATGCCAGAAGGGTTGTGTTCACCTCCTCGGGAATCGAACCGGAGCGCCAAAAATATCAATCCTAGCCAATTGGTTACGTGGACTCATCAGACATATGACATATGAATCGAGCTGAAGATTTTATTTTCATTTGTAAAACTTGAATTGCTCTAGTGTACCGAGGCTTGAAATAGTTTTCACTTGTGCGGGTAAGAGATTCTTGCATTAGAATCTGATGGATGAAAATAACTAGATACAAGGAGCATGGATAAAATGATCCCTCTTTCTTTAGAGCTAAGCAAGGATGTCAAATACATGTTCAAACCTGTTTCAGACCATTATAAATTAATTTCTTAATTTTTATTATTCTAGGAATGGCCAATTGCACTCGGAAAGAAACGATTGGACCGGATTACGATTTTCATCATTAGGGTTCGTTTCCCGAGGATGTGAACACATCCCTTCTGAAATAATAAAAATTATTCATGACAACTCGGATTAATTAGATGTCTCTCTCTCTTGTGATTAATAGTTTTTAATAGCTGCTAAGAGGAGGAATATTTGAAGATAGTAAGATGTTGGGCTATTCCTTTTTCCCATAAAAATATAGTTTTTTCGTTTTTTATCGGATGAACTTTATGGCTTTACGGCATGAAGCGATTCATTTGGATTATATCCACTTCAGATGCTTTATTGTGGGTTTGTTTATCTCCGATTAAACCGAAAATAAGTGGAAATTTTGCGTTTGCGCCTTGAGATGTCTTATTACCATATACAATTTTCAAGCTACATGTAGATAAAATTAATCTTCACTTTTTCAATTCTAACCAAAACAGGTATCCCTCTGTGAAAAAATTTCTGATAAGAGTGTGAATATTTTCGGAGAAGTCTTTCCAATAGATTTTCACAGTGGGAAGTAAAATAACAATATGTGAAATTTAAGCTATGATATAAGAAAGCTGTAATTCAAATTGGTTCAGCAGTAATTGTAATTCTTTATTTCTGACATTTGTAGATTTTTGGCCATTTTCTCCAAAGTGCTCACTGTTTTATCAATTTAATCTGGGTTAGAATTAAAGGAAGGAAATGTAAATCGTTTTTTGTCGCAATAGTTCTATTTATTTATTTTAACAAAAATTAAAAATTTTCAAATTCAGAAGCAGAAGAACAAATTTCTTTCGTTTAAGTGAAATTTAAATTAAAAGCTATTTATGACTCTAATTTAAATTATTTGCACATTTTTGAGGGTTAGCTGATTTAACTTGGAGTGCAATATAACTACCCGGTAGACAAACTGGCAATAAGTATTGCATTTACTTGTATCTTATAAATTAAAATTAAAATTCACCCCTTCTAAATTTCACACTGCACAATTAACTGATTTAACTTACACTCAAAAATAACTATCATATTAACAGAGGTAGATGAAATGGCCCTTATAGTATTAACCTTGCCTTCGCATCTCATAAGTAGTGCATAAAATTCAACACTTAAAGTTTCCACCATACAATAAGCAAAACACTTTCTATACAACTTATAATACATTAATTCTATATGATTCGAGTTCTTTTATTTAAAATTACTAAGAGCCGTTTTGTCCGCCTCTCGATTTTGAATGGAGGACAGAATAAAAATAGCTGTCAGATGCAATTTCCCTCTTTTACTTTAAAGGGGTTACACATATATCTGACAGTAAGCTGATTTAGAGAAGATATCTATCATTTTGAAAAAATGGAACAAACAGGTCCAAATATTATTAAGAACTTATATTATAAGTCACATAAAGTAACAAGTATACAAAAGAAAGAGATCTTTAGGGTCATCAAAAATGTTTAAGACTATAAGAGGGTTCACGAACAAAATTTTTTTAGTCTGACTGGATCAAACCACTACGAGAATTTGACGTATATAGCCCACTTTCTTTGATTAGATTTAACGCCGCGCCGCCTGTTAGATATGCATTCAAATTGAACGCTCTATGCTGCGGGTTGCATCTTCAGGCGCTCAATATTCAAACCCACATCTACTGGAGCATTATTAAAATGTTAAAACAAAATAAGTTTAAATAATTTAATTCTTATAATACCATTATTAAATTAATAATTTTATTTGGAGACATTAAACGACAATGGGTAACGGCTAAACGAGGGGTGAACCGCGACCTAATATGCTGTACACCTACTTCCACTTGTACTTCCAATATTTCCAAGTACTTCCAAATATTTCCCAGTACTTCCAAAATACTTCCAAGTACTTCCAAATATTTCCAAGTAATTCGAAATATTCCCAAGCACTTCCAAACATTTTCAAGTACTTCCAAAATACTTCCAAAGAGGTGTACACCTACTTCCAATCGCGGATCACCCCTCGCGGCTAAATAAGAGAAGAACTCAGAAACCAGGGGTTCTTAGGTTACTTACTTTCAACAATCAAGTTAATTTTTTCATAGAAACACTAAAATAATAATTGTTGTCGAAAGTACTTATAATAAGCCACTTTTACGAATTTTTACAGATTTAAGATAGGACCCTGCTAGCGATTTCTTAAGCTGGTAGCCCACACATGGGGCCTCAAAATATTTAAAAATATGGATTTAAGAAGATTACAATGTATCCTACATTGTAGGGAAAATAAAATAAAATTTAAACAAAGCAGAAACACAATTCATGAACGGAGTTATTTTTTTGGGATTTAAATTTAAAAAAAAAGAAAGTCTAATTTAATCAATGTTAATCCATAAAAGAGAGAAATGTATATTATTAATAAAATTTAATTTTTTTCATTTAAATTCACAATATAATGTATAATTTAAGAAAGGTTTCAAGAAATGGCAATTGGAATAGATTAAGATCTAAAGCAGAGCCGGTCAATGAGCGAATGAAGGAGCAGAAGGAAATTCATAGAACAACATTCCCCAGACGAGCAGAACAAGAGGGTAAAATCGATCCACCAATCAAGATATCATATCAGAACACATGATCTCAAATGCACAGCACGGAGGGAGAAATCTCGTAAAAAGAAGATCAGAGCTCATTACTATCACATTACTATTCATTATATATTACATATTATACTATTGAATACTATTATATATGATATACTATTATATACTACTCATATGATATACTATTATATCAAACACTCACATCACTATTATAGTATTAATTACCAGTATATATATACTACTCACTATATATATTAATATATTATATTATTAGTATATTACACGCTCTATCACGCTCTCTCTACCTATAAGTCACCATACCATTCATTATACCCTATGCCGAGGAGATTGCCATTGTTATAATCTGCACGTTGTGAACCGCCAGCGGAAGTAGGAGGCTCCAGCGATTTCTCTAATATCTTTAAGAAGAAACTGCAAGTGCTGGCCTGACGTCGTCATCTTGAAGACGGATTGGAATTACAGCTGGACACCTACGTGGCCACCTCCTGCTTTGTCTCTATTACCGTAAGACGAGCAAGACCTTTTTATCTGCCTCTGATTGGATTTGCGCCCATTGTACCAATATCTGCTTACAATCTCAATACATGAGCAATTCTAATAATCTTGAAACATTTCTAAGTTTATCCATTTCATTTTTTTATATATTAATTTTCTTCTTTTGCTGCTATAAATAAATTGTCAAATATTTAATCTCTGGTTCTATCATTCTTTCGAGTACAACCTTAAAGAAAAATTTAATTCATCTCCTTTAATAGTTAAATCCCCTCAACTACCAATCCCCAAAATCCATTCAACCCCTTTAGTATTTTAATTATTATTTTATTCTTTATTTTCTTATTTTTTTATATTTTTTTTTTATTTGATAATATCTATACTTAAAAGTTAAAATCAGTAAATTAACAATAGCCAATTTAAGACAAAGAGAGTTACACTGAGTTACACCACCGCGAAGCAGATCCATTATAAAGTAAAACAAAGTAAGTATTTCTTACAATTAAAAACATATTAAAATTATTTTCAAAATTATTAATAGCACATTAACCTATTAAAAGATGTAACTAAAATTCAGCATTTATCTTCGTATCAAATAAATCTCACAATATATAACATCTTTAAAATCATTTTATAATTTCTATTAAATTCCTACCATGACATTTATTCTATTAAATCCGTAATTCTTCTTAAAGTCTAATTTGCCCGAAACAGACGATTTTCAAACATTAAAAACATCTCTTCGAAATTAAATTAGTATATATTGTAAATACACATTTGTGATCTTATTTAAATCTATGATTTTTCGATAATGGAATTCGCTTTCCTTATCCGACTTTCCAGCATATTTAAGCCCTCAGTCTTTCAAAACCCGCATCACAGATAATTCAACTCTGACTTAAACCTTGAAATTCCCTTCTATCCCCCTTCTTCAGGGCCCACTCCGGTCTACAGTGTTGCCTTCTTGTATTAGTAGCATATAAGAAATATAACATAAATGAATAAGATCATTACACTAGTTGACACATGTATACGATTTACCAAGTAGGATCTAGCTATAAAGACACTAGAATCCGAGTTGAAATAATAAACTTATAAGAAATATGTAATTTTCAAATAATTTGATTTTTTTAATTCAGATCTAAAGTGTGGGATCTATTAAAAAATGTCTTTCTACTTGTCTGGTATTTAGATATTTACTATCTTTATTCTTTTATTGGTTGATTTATTCAAAAATGCCTAACTCCCGACTGTCGAAGACACCATGATTACAAAATATTATTTCAAAATGTATTTCAATTTAAACAGTGTGTCGTGAAAAAAATATTCACTCTCATTTAGGTCGACAAAATATTGACCTAGAAAATGAAAGAAAAATAATTTTCCTAAATTTGAATATATACCTATATAGCAAAAACTTTTAAAAGTCAAAAGAAAAGTTAACATATTTACGAAATTATTCTATTAAGCTGGATACTTTATTTAATGTTCTCTTTTTTGTTCAAACCTGCCCCATTTCCGTTTTTCCTAGCAACCTCGAAGTTGAAATCATTTGTTCGATTCGATTTTCCTTCCAATTCATTTTTAATTTTCGTTATGACACGCACACTGAGTGTGCTTGCTCTTAATGGAATCATTCAAGCAGTCTCAACGAATAATATACACGAAATACATGAAATAGGTGGGTCCAATGGAATCTACGGTTAATAGATTTAAGCGTAAATGTGTTCTGGTCAGCTTGGAAAAAATTATGGTAATCACGAAAAATATTGGAAAGTATAATAAGTATTGATAAAAAGGAGAAAAAGAAAAAATAATATATTAAATTATTCTTCTAAAACTTCTAGTAAATGCGTAGTTTATATTCTTCATACTTCAATTGTTATTTGTCACTATAGATAAATTACTTTAATAAATTTAATTCACTAAGTACTTTCAATTTCCACTTGCACTTTTAAAATATTGAAAGGTCAGAATATGGAAAATAAAAAGAATGAATGTGAAAATTTGATGAAAAAATTGCCGGGATTTTCCACTTAAAGGAACACGCAACAAAGGCTGAAAAAGATGGGATCAATGATACGCCCTACAATAAATTAATATATGTACGCTTATGTGAAAAAAAGAGAAGAAATTTCGGCTATCACTTGTTGGCCATCTTCAGAAGTAAATAAAATTTTATTTTTTGTCACTAAAAACAATTCATTCTCCAAATAAACTCGATAAAACTAAATGAAGAATGAGTTTTAATAGCAATTTTAAAAAATATTTGTTTTCCTCTGTTAATAACTTTTTTTAGTTTTAAACATCTAATTTTTAATTCAGATTTATATAATTTATTTGAAGAATAAAACGTTCATAAGAATAAAAACCTAAACCCTTATTTACTATACTGAAGATAGCCAAATGGTTGTGACCAAAATTCCTTAGAGAATTAAAATGAATAAATAATAAATATAATAATTTATCTAAATTATTAAATTTATTTCAATATGACAAATAATCCTTTAAGTTCGATAAATATTATCTTAAAATATATTTCCTAGTGTGAATGCAACTCCTATTTCGTAGGTTTCGTAGTATTTTTAGCTGGATTATTTTTTGATTATCTCCCAAACTCCCAAAATCGATAAGCAATATCTTTGGATATGGAATTGTTATTTTATCGAACCAGCACTTTCGCCAACTCTTTTATCCCTATGAGCTCCAGATACTGGAACTCGCTTCCAGCTACCGTCTTCCCCGCGACTTATAACCTTAATCTGTTTAAGACCCGCGCCCACACCCTCGAGTTGGGCTTAATTAGTGCGGGAGCAAATTTATAAAATATTGAGACCTAGAAAAATGAATTTTAAAGTTTAAAACTCCAAACAGGAATTAGATTTACAATGTTTAGATCTTCAAATTATTCGATAGGGCTGTCGGCCGCCAGAGTATTGATTTACTTTAAAAAACTTTACTGTAATTGTTATTAAAATTGAAATTTTTTATATATGGTAGATTGGGAAAGGGAGGGAAAATGATCATTATTTTTAACCGACTTCAAAAAAGGAGGAGGTTCTCAATTCGACTGATTTTTTTTTGTGTGTGTCTATGTTACCTGATATCTTCGCCAATTGTGAACCGATTTTGATTATTTTTTTGCATTGGGTTCAGTCTAGTTTCCGAATGGTCACGTTTTTTTATTGGTATTGGACCTTTTTTGCTATGTTTGCTTAGGGATAACTTCTTTGTTTATGAACCAATTTCGATGAAACTTTGTATATTGAAAAGAGAGTACCTTAGGGGTGGTCCCATATTAATTTAGTCAAGTTCTGATGATATGATCAATGACGAATTAACGTAAATATCCAATTCTTATGAGCAAATAATCGAAATTATAATAAATAAAATCTTTTATAAAAAAATCAATCTTAGAACGTTCATTTAAAACCCGCAAACGTTTATAGAGAATTTCTATATTTATAATTTTATTTTATTATCATTTTCTGATTCATTCGCCCGATCCTTTCTCTTACGAGATGCATGCAAGGTATTATATTAAGTCACTAAAAAGAGAAAAATAAAAATATTTTTTATAAAAAAAAAATAAAACCGACTTCAAAAAAATTTAATGCAACAAATAAAATAATAAAACTCAAAAGTAAAATATAAAATGCACTAAAAGGTATAAAATAATAATCTAATTTAGTTACAACTAAACGACGAAATATTTACATGAAATCACTTTTTGAAGTCGGTGCTAAACAAACTATATAAGCGAACGTACCCGCCAATCGTAATAAGTAAAATCCGTCGAGTTTGATTCATAAAATGTATATGTTTGGCACCGACTTCAAAAAGTGATTTCATGTAAATATTTCGACGTTTAGTTGTAACTAAATTAGATTATTATTTTATACCTTTTAGTGTATTTTATTTTATTTTTGAGTTTTATTATTTTATTGGTAGCATTTAATTTTTTTGAAGTCGGTTTTATTTTTCTTTTATAAAAATTATTTTTTATTTTTTTTCATTGAAGAACTTTCACCATCTTGATGAAAAACTAATATTTGTTAGAATAATATATTCGGAGCAACTTAAAAAAAATTGAAATTATTTACCATGTAGTTTTGATAAAAAATAAAATAACAAACATATTTGGGCGATTATTTTTAGTGGAGTGGATAAAATATCAATGGCTTGGAAACAATCCATTCATAAAGATAATATAGTAGAGTAAAAAGTACAGTCACGTTAAAAAAACATAACCTAAAATTTTAACACCGTTCATGTTTATAGAGTGGTTAAGAACTCTGATAGAATAAATGATTGCTCGTTGAAGAAAATAATTACCAATTCACGAAAAGCGTCTTGGTATAGTTTTCACTTTTTAACCGACTTTTTACATAGTCTAGTGAAGAAAATTTATTTACTTGGCAGTCAAGCACTCAAAATTAAATAATTACAATTATTAAAACTAATTACATTTGTAAGTAAGCTTATAAAACGATTCAATTCTCATATAAAAACGTTAAGAAAACAGATATCGGATTTAATAAATTGTTTACAATGCAAAGAATAATTTTTCATTTATGAATAATTTATATTTGCGTTTAATCTATCTGTAAACTACGTAATTGGATTAATTTTTATACACGGATATAGGAACCTATAGCGGAAAGAGTGATATTTTACTCTTGAATTCTCACAGGTTTATGAGAGGCTTAATTTATCATAAGCTCCCCCGTCTAATTCCCTTTGGGTGCTAACCACAAAACATACACACACATACACAGAAACAACAGAAAATAACATAGGAAAAAGAAAGAAAATCCATACAAACGAAAATAGATTAAAATATAGCTGAACATTTCTGGATTATTCTGGAAGGTTAATTCCTAGGTGAGCGATTTCTAATCCTTTGCAAAATGAAAACCGGACTCTATTTATGGAAAATAAATTGTTTTTCCAATATTAAATTCGAAGTGGGTAGGTGTATGTATTTTCTAAGATCGATCAATACTAAAAAAAAATATATATAAATAATATTAATAATAATAATTGGCAACAGTAGTTGCTAGAGTCTAGACCAGGGGTGTCCAACCTTTTGGTTTACACGGGCCGCATTTGATGAAAAAAGAAATAAATGCTTCGGGCCGCATATAAAATATACCAATTCTATTGATATTTTTCAATAAAAAAGAATAGCTATAATGTAGAATAATGTAATCCAGGTGCTATTCAGCTATTGATGATATAACATTCACGAGAGGGTGAATATAAATCTTCTGACATGTAAGAAAATCATGTATAACAGCTCGGATTCAGTAATTATAATAATAATTATACCGATTTTTATTGAAATTAGTTTATTAAGATTTAAATCGTGGGGTCGGGTAGGCTAGGGGTTAGTGGACCCGAGTTCGAATTCGAGTCGAGGCATCCTGATAAAACCTGACCCCGGGGAGGATAGAGACAAATTTAATAAAAAATAATTACTATCGTAAATTGGCTCATGGCTAGAAAGGCCGAAAAGTCAAAAAAAAAATTTAATTACATTTACTCGTATACATTTTACAATACTTGATTAGAATAAATAGAGAAAGCAATTGTATATAAAACATATCTTAAGAGACAATTTCTTTTAATAGACGTATTTAATTAGAGTTCATAATATAAGAATTAGAATATTTAATATTTAATTGTATGTAGAGAGAGATTCGAATACCAGCTCCGACTTGTTCGTAAACAAGCTCCGACCTGTTTGCTCGAATTGGAAAAAATCTTTAAATTCGATACTTCTATGATTTCCCTTTTAACTATTGGGCGCTTATACAATAACAAGTACTCTCTATTGCAGGGTTCAAAGTTCACTCCCCACCATGATCCCATGCGACGTGAATTGTGAACCCCGTCAGGCCAAAATCAACCTTTTCCAGCAAGGACTCGCGCGTTGAGGACTCTCCAGTGATTCTGAGCGCTCCCACGCGTCTTCCAGGTGAGATTTCTTTCCATTTTTTTTTTTTGAATTTTGTTTATTCTACCCATTCTTTATTTATATATTTATTTAACAGTTAAAAAAATAAATTATCTCAATATTAATATTTCGATTTCTACTACTTTTTCAAATACTTAACTAAAATTAACACTTAATAACGCCTATTGTAAACCAATCTAAACCTTTTTAAGCTGCCACCAAAATTTGAGAAATACTATATGTCAAAACGCCGTCCATTTTGATGAGATTTTCTCTAAAAAAATCTGCAAATTAGATGGTTTGAGCTTGAACTTCTCTTTCGATAAACAACTCAACAACTATAAAGCAGGGGTGTCCAACCTTTTGGCTTATACTGGCCGCATTTGATGAAAATTCAAATGCTTCGGGCCGCATATAAAACACACTAATTCTATCGATATTTCTCAATAAAAAAGAATAGTTATAATGTAATCCACCATGATAGAAGCATAAATGTCATAGCCCAATAATCTATGATTACTTTTACTTACTGTTCTTTAAATCATTTAGCACTTCAAAAGATTTAATTACTGAAATAATAATTATTTTAGAAAATGTAAATATGAGATGAAGAATGGTTTTTAAATATTTGAAACTTCATTATTTTTTTTACCTGAAAGCTAAGCTTAACTTTTAGTAAATTTTATTCTTGAAAATAGCATTAAGTACTATTTCCAAAAAGTGAATAAGTATTGTGTGTGAAGCCAGTAGTATTTCTTTCTGGTTAGATAATTTTTATAAAATTTTAATAAAGAGACATTATTAAATATTTCTTTCAGTTCAATCTCTGATTGAAAATACATTTAATCAGAAAGTTTCCAGATAAAATATTTATATCTAATAAAAATGAAGTCAAAATATGTCACAATTGCGATTATTTTTTCCGAAATCTTGATATATTTTTTCACATCAAAAATTTAAATCTTCCCATTTATTCTTCGAAAACTTTTGCGATGATATTCCAATTTCTTCTTATTTTAGAAAAAAAATCAGATTGTATCTGATATGTTTCCAGTAAGTACATGAAAAATCTTAATGTTTCAAGGAAGTTTATAATTTTATGTCGGGCCGCATTCATTGCAGTGCTGGGCCGCGGGTTGCACATCACTGGTGTAGACTTTATCCATAGGGGTTTTAAATATTTTAAAATAAAATAAATAAATAAGAGCAGAACCGGATTTATATGTTACAGATTTTGAGCAACAAATTCTCATTTTTGTGGATCAAATTCACGTTTTTGAAAATCAAAATAAACCTTTGGCAAATTGAGTTTTTATATGAAATATTCTCAAGTTTTTGTAATAAAAATCAAATCATCTATAAAGAAATTCAAACTAAAATTGTCATAATTATTTGAGTATAATAAAACTATTTTATGGGAAACAATTCCAAAACGTTTAATGAATGTCCAAACGTTTCGAAAGAAATTGTTCCTTCATCTCTTGAAAATTTGAAAATTAGTTGCTTTAAGAAAGAATAATAATATTAATATTTGCATATTTTGAAACCATAGACAGTAACTTTAAATTTATATATATATATACCTGGTATATGAGTAATTCATATATTTCATCTTAAAAATGACTGAATTCGGCTAATAAGAATTTCACTTTCGGGGTGTGTGCTGATCAAACTATACATATATATGTACTACAGTATGAGATATGTTATTTGCATTCTGAAATAATCGTCCAAATTTTCACTAGCTCTCGGTCTATTATGTGTATTATCTGTAGATGGATTTAGTAAATGTCCGAAAAATATGGCATGAAGTTTTTTTTTTTAAAAATCGGGATAAATTTAATTAAATTGAAATTGTGATAAAAACTGAATGAAGAGTAATAAAAAATAAGTTTATTGTGGTTTGTTTTAATGGGGGCATCAATCAAGAATAAAAAAATGGATATTAGTAATGACTTGTTTTAGATATTTATAATAATGTGGTATCAACTCCAATCATAAAAGTAAAGTGATTAAAATACATAGGTAGAAACAAAATACAAACTAGTTTTTCTATATAACGTTGATTGATTGTTGAGCCAATAATTTTGATTAGCATTGATTTGAAGTTTTACTTTTTAGTTCAATTAAAAAAAAATTATTTTTCAGTTATAACCTTATAACTTATAAAAGATAACCTGGGAGAGATTATGAAGAAAAACTGGATTTCTAAAACAATGAATTGATTTGCAAAGATATTAATTGAAGTTACAAAATCATAATCTGCAGAAAAACTCGATTACTAAAGGGTGAATTTGATTTACCAAATGATGGATTCGTTTTGCAAAAAGTTTAATTTGGAATGTAAACTTTGTAACAAAGATTTGGGAGAAACAAGGTCGAGGGTGAATATCTTTCCAGGTCCTTCATCCCAAAACCTTGTCTTTTTTTTAATTCATAAGCTTTCAATCTTTGGAAAAACAACAAACTGTTCTTCAAATACTATTGAATAATCCATTTCAATCTCCCATTAATAGCATAAAAAGAAAAAGACAGCCTCCGGGTCCGGCTAATGATTTGCTAGAGAGATCCTATAGGAAACAGTGAATCTCATTCGAAAGTTTTATTTCCTAATTTTGATGGAGTTTTCAAGAGTTATTTAAATCAAAGTATAAGTCCTCTTAATCACTGATGCCTTTTTCTTTGGCATGAATATCTTTAAAGGATTCTTTGAATTCGTTCATTTTCACTTTATCAAATTAATGGCACTAAAGTTTCAACATTAAAATAAGATGAATAGCTTGTTATTGAACCAGTAGCAAATAGCAACCATCCCAGGGAACAATTTCCCAGAATATAGCTATGAAAAGGCAAGCGTGAGCGAGCCTGTGGTTAACCTGTGGTACACAAAAGAATTTCATTGTCACGCGAAAATCGCTGGAAAATAAAATAAAAAGTCTAATTGTCTGAAATTTGATATCCACGATAAAATAAAAAGTCGTTCTACACCTTTTAGATGTGTATTTCAGAAAAACCCAATTGTATTTCAGAATGCTCAATTGAATATTAGAATATCACGAACGTATTTCAGAAATCTCAATTTAATTTCAGAAAATCACAAATGTATTTCAGAAATTTCAATTCAATTTCAGGAAACCGCAATTGGTATTTAGAAAATGTCCATTGATTGGTTAGTTGTTTATATATGTTTATTTTCTGAAATACAATTGAAAATTCCGAAATACAAGTGAGATTTTCTAAAATTGAATTGAGATTTCTGAAATACACTTGTAATTTTCTAATATTCAATTGAGAATTCTCTAATACAATTGGGATTTTATAAAATTAACTTGATATTTTCTGAAATAAAATTGGAAAAGGTGTACTTAGTGTTAAAATGTTTTTATTTTCTAATCAAAGAATTGGTTAGATTTTGGGCTTTCTAGAATGCAGAAAATCAGAAAAAATCAAGTGTCCTGGGGGAAGCTATTGTAAATAGTTAATAATATTTCATAAACCTGCCTTTTTGTGTCTTGTTTCAAATTACTTTCTCAAAACGTTCGCTGACGAAAAATTCAAACTTGAAGAAAACGTATCAGTTCTTAAAATTTTTCTATTTTTTTCCACTTTAAATTATAAAAGAAAGAAAATAATACATAGGTAGATTATAAATATTAGGTACGGATTCCTAGGTATGCAAGTTCCACCCTCTCTAAAATATTTATGTATATTTTTTTCATTATTTTCTTTGAGAATCTTTTTTCTAGGAACATTATTAAGTCTTTTAATTCTCTTCTGTTACTCTTCAAACTTCAATATCAAGATTTCACATGAATATTTAATAGGAAAAAAACACGAGAGTGTCTTGTACTTAATCCAAGTTGTGGATAATTTTTATTACGCGCCAGGGCCGGATTGCTTTTTGGCAGTTGAATTCAATTCTCATGGGGTGAATATAATCTTTCCAATATGTAATAAAAATTATTCATAACTGAGATTCTCTAGAAGCTGATTTTACTATAGAAATCGAATTTTACTTCTATCGGCAAAATAAATTTGTAAATGAATATATGAATACAAATCGCTGATAGACATAGACTTTGAATTTATAAGAAAATTACAAAAGGTAGTCATCTATTACAGCGATTCTTAACAGTGGGGCCGCGGAAAGTATGTAGGGGGGCCGCGAAAATATTAGAATTTTTTAAGTTTTTATATCTTTACTAATAAAAAAATAAAATAAAAAAAAATATGTTACTAGTTTTTATAAGTGATACATATGTAAGTGACAGATGAATTTAATGACATATCAATATTCTTAAATATGGTTAAACTAAATGAAAACGTTGAGCGCATAGATAAATTTGACTCAACCGACAGACAGACAAAATTACAAGTTGAATAAAACCGTGTAATTTTTTTTATAAGTCTAGTTTTACAATTTTTATACTATAGCAAATATATAATACTTTCATTTGCAAATATACATATTTTTCAAGAAATATGTTATTACTGACAATCTGATAAAGCATTTTTTTGTTCATTAAAAAACGTTAAAAAATATACATATATGTATAAATATTATGTTAAGTTCTGCTTTTTGATTTATTTGTGAATCATTACATTTGAGAGGTTTTTTTTTGTATGAGTAATTAAGAGTATGTTACCTAATTGTTCGGTCGGGGGGGGGGGTACTGACCGCGAAAATATTTTAGTATTTTAAGGGGGCCGCGAATATACTTTCTGGTTTTAAGGGGGCCGCGACTAATAAAAGGTTTAGAACAACTGATCTATTAGATTATTAGATCCGACGCAGAATGGAATATTTTTAATTATATGTCAGAAGGGTTCACCCCACAGGGTAATTTTGTCACTCGAGTTCGATTCCAGAGGAAGTAAAAACAATTCTTCAGACATATAATTAAAAATAATCCATTCTGTCTTGGATCTAATAATCTAATAGATGAAAACCTGTTGTAAACTTTTATATTCAATTTAATAAGTCATTCCATTGTCCTTCGAGTTTTGTTGAACTATATAGTATGGTTATATGTTTAAGTTTAAAATCACTAGACCGCAAAATTACAAGTGAAGATTTAAATATTCGAGTGGAATATTTCGCGCGATACATCAGAAGGGTTCACCTCACATGGCAGTCAATTTGCTCAAATTTTGGCACTTGGGTTTGATTCCCGAGGGATTAAGATAAACAACCCTTCTGACATTTAATTAAAAATAATCCATTTCATTCCGAATTTAATATATGACAACCTTTTTCTTTGTAATTGAAAATTTAATATCATTTCGATTTTTAGTTAGAAATTCATTATCATCATAGGGATGTCATGAAAACTCTTATATTGAACTGGAGAATAAAACTAAATAAAACAGATAAAAGTCCTTTTAGATTTTTTTACTGTTATTCAATAAATCCCTGGGGTGTCGGGTGTCCGAGATGGTTAAGGCACTGGTCTGCTTCAGCATCGTTGATGACGATGTTCAAGCAGGAGGCCCCTTGCTAGCGTATAAAATTTCGACCGAATAAAACTCGGCCCCTCACTAACACTACTAAAACTTTACTTATGTACTGTTTAAATAGGCTCTGTTCCCGGTGACAATAAATAAAATTAAAAAAAAAATTAAAAATTAGATTCGTTTTTTATTCATTACCCACTTATAAATAATTATATAATACGCTAAGCTGCAATAAATTTTACTTTAGATAGAAGATTAAATATTCATTTCAACAGAAAATAATTTATCTTGAATTCAAATAAGAAATTTGTGAGGCAAAATCCATTTCAATTATATTTTATTCGTCTTTTTCCCTCGATAAGCTTAGCTAGCTAGGTAATAGGTACCTTTGTAAAAAAAAGAAAAAAAAATGGTATGGCAAAGGGGATCTCATCCAACATTCATCGATTCTCTTTTATCTCCTTTCAAATATAATAGGGAAAACAGAAATGGATTCTCTATTGTAAAGTTAGGCAAGCGAGATCCGCGCGTCACCTGTCATATCCTTTACCCTATTTGAATAGACGGCATAAAACCCCAAAAATGTTCATATCGAAAACCTCTTATCCAAAGTTGCCACCAAATACAAAATGAGATTATCAGATCAGTTCATATATCATACAAAAAATGATAAATAAATAAATAAAAACCATTAATTATTATCGGAACTTTAGCCTTAAAATCAGTGAACAAATTTCAGTAGATTTTACTTTACATACGGGGTATAGTCAAGTAATCATGCATGAAAAATGTTATTTTTTTATACTTCGTATTTTGGAAATATCTCCAAAAAAAATTTTAGCAAAGGCCATAGGAATATAAGCATACTGATCGGCCCTCGAAAGATAATTTAATGATACTTAGGGAATATGTAGGTACTAATAAAATAATAAGATCCTGAAAGTTTCAGATCCCTATCTCAATTGGTTTTTGAGAAAAAGCAAAATATGTAAAAAAGAGAAAAAAAAATTCTCAGAATTGACCTAACCGATGGATCTAAATTTTTAATATGTTTTGGGGACTGATAATAGCTTCTAGGAAAAAAATTATGAGCTTAATAGGTTAATTAGATTCTTGAAAAAAAAAAAATTGATCTTCTTTCAATTTCAATTTTTAGCCATGATACAATTTTGGCACAATTATGAAACTATTCTTTTTCAAACATTATCTATTTCTCTATAATACTAGTTCAATTTCAAATTTTGAAAAAAGGTACGCCATAGTAGAAAAGAATAAAAACCATTTTTTTATATATGGTATATATGTTTTAAGCTTTCATTTGATTATGAAAAAAAAATGGTTTTTATTTTTTTTACTATGACGTACCTAAATTTTTACAAAATTTGAAAAGGTACTAGTATTATAGGGAATAAAAAGATAAGGTTTGAAAAAAAAAATAGTTTCATAAATGTGCCAAAATTGTATCATGGTTAAAAATTGAAATTAAAAGAAAAACATTTTTTTTTTCAAGGATCTTATAAACCTATGTAGCTCATAATTATTTTCCCAGAAGTTATTATCAGTAGCCAAAACATAATAAAAATTTAGATCAATCGGTTCAATCCTGAGAAAAAAAATTATTTTGCTTTTTCTCAGAAACCAATTAAGTTAGGGATCCGAAACTTTCAGGATCTTATTATTTTATTAGTACCTACTTGTCCTCTAAGTATAATTAAATTATCTTTCGGGGGCCGATTCAGTATGCTTATATCCCTATGAACTTTACGACGTTTTGGTCTACAATAAGGTTTTAATAACCTCATACAATTAACATGAAAAAATTAATTTTTAAATGATATTAATTATTTATGTTTTTTTTCGGAGACGGACTGGTAGATTTATAACTGGGGATTTTAATGGAAAGTAGTCCAGGAATAAATAAAAGAATTATTTCCAATAAAAGAATATTTATTACATACTTTCTTCATTGGCCCTTTGAACACTGAAGAAGGAGGGAAGATGCTCCAAAACGTTGGTTCAAAGAATGTAAAGAGAAAACCTTCCAAAAAATATTCTTTTATTGGAAATAATATTTTTATTTATTCATAAACTGTCTTCCCTTAAAATTCTCAGATAGTAATTATTTTGTTAAATGGCTTTAGTTATTGTGTGATATCAGACTAACCAGTTAGTCTCCTAAGTGCTTGGTACATGGAATACTGCTAATGGCAAATACTAAGCCCATCTAAACTAGCCTAGAAGGGAAAAAATCTGAAAATGTTTATTTTAAAATTTATGGTAAAATTTAGAAGTTTCAAAGTATCATTGTTAAACGAGGTTCCATACCTATAGCTTCTCCCCCATCGCTACGACGCTACCTCTACGTGTATTTGTTTAATATAGTATTGCAAAGAGAGGATATATCAGGGTATAAAGGATCAAATTAATCTGTGGTTATTGTTAATTATCAAAGGCTTATTAATTTAAACTTCCTCTGGCTCTTGATTTTATGCAAGCACTTCCTCGCCAATCACTGTTTCGCTAACATAACATTTTCTTAATTAATATGCAAGCAATCAAATCTTAGTAAATATCATATGAATAATACTTATGTGGTGTATTAATTTATGGGATGTTAACTAAGATTTGATTACTTGAATATTAATTAAGAAAATGTTATGTTAGTGGAGTAATGATTGTCAGCGAAATGTTTGTATAACATCAAGGCCCTGAGGAAGTTAAATGAATAAACCAAAAGTAGCAATTGAAGAGTTTGTTTTGTCGATGCGATGGAGCAATCCAAATCTGACCGAGACACAATTAATTTTTATCACACATTATATAGAAAATAGAATAAACACATTTGTTAGTGTAAATTAGAAAAAAAGAGATTAGAAGAAAAGAGATTAAATGATTTGGCAATTTTGTAAATAGAATCCCATACAATGAAAGCAATTTCATTTGACACTGTCATTAAAGATTTTGTAGAAAAAAAAAATAATGTAGATGACAATATTTTTAATTACCTGGGCCTGGACGATGTATGAAAAATTATATTTAATTTGCTGTGTTTTGTATCCAATTTTAGATTTATTTCAGATGCTTTACCTTAGTAAATATTCGTAGGTAAAAAGAGAATCACAAAGTATACGGCTTCTAGAGAGGCTCAAAAATGTGCCAAAATCTTACCCTTCTGACAAGAATAGGCAGGGGCGGACTTTGGCCTAGACTAGCAATTGATTCGAACTATTTATATACATGTATTAAATATATTTTATGTTTTTACGCAGGGACCCGAAATACTGGCTAACACTTTGAGGTAAACAAATTCATATAAGGACTTTTATTAAAGAAGGTTTAATTTCTAACAAAAAAGTTTATATGATAGAAATGTCTAAAATCAATAGTTTACGAGTTAAAAGATATTCCAATTATGTAGAGTAAATGGACTTTATGAACCAATAACAAATAAGGTGTCTCTGATCTCGACACAATCTCTCGATATAAAAGACCAAAATTTTTATAAATGAGAAAAAAATCGATCTTATTTTATCGATTTAATCTATCTTGAGGTTCATAGCAACTTTTTAATTTAAAAAAATAGCAATCTTGATCAAGAATTTTGAACTTTAAAAGAAATTGTATGAATAGATTCAATTTTTTCTCTCCGGAAGCGAATCAACTAGAAATGGCGAAGTTTTATTTTTTTCTTATTATCTATTTAATCAAATCTACAGAAATTTAATATCTGTGTGTTAATTTCATTTATCTTTTATATCAAATAATTATTATCAGGAAATTTGCATTTTAAAGGGTAGTTTATTTGAAGTCCAATTTGAAAAAACGCTAATAACTCCGTTGAATTTTTTTTTTAAATATGAAATTAATAGATATTATAAAACAATTAATTATTAATAATTTAATTCAATTTTGAGCGAAATCGATTGAGTACTTTTTGAGAAAATCGTCAAAAACCCCGAAAGCCGTCTATGAAAGGCCATTTTAGAAACATTTTAAAATTCACTTCCATGTCACAAGTCAATGTTTCATTTCATACGACTTTTTAAACTTTTTACAAACCCATCTCGTGCATTCAAAAAACACTGGTTTTTTGACGGTTTATATGGTTTTTGGTCATTTTCTCAAAAAGTACTGAACCGATTTCGTTCAAAATGGAATTAAATTATTAATAATTAATTGCTTTATAAGATCTATTAATTTAATATTTAAAAAAAAAATTTTCAACGGAATTATTAGCGTTTTTTTAAATAAAACTTAAAATAAACTACCCTTTAAAATGCAAATTTCCTAATACTAATTATTTGATATAAAAAATAAATAAAAATAACACTCGGATATGAAATTTCAATAGATTTGAATAAATATCTAATGAGAAAAAAATACAACTATTGGCCATTTCTAGTTGATTCGCTCCCGGAGAGAAGGAATTGAATCTATTCATACAATTTCTTTAATAATCAATTATTTTATAATATTTATTAACTTCATATTTTTAAAAATTGTTTCAAGGTAGTAATTAGTGTTTTTTCAAATTAGGCTTCAAATAAACTAATTAAAGTGCAAATATTCTAATAAAAACTATTTGATATAAAATATAAAAGAAATATTTCATATATATGAAATTACAATAGATTTAATGGAATATGTGATAAGGAAAAAATTAAACCCTTTTCCCATTTCTACTATGCTAAAGAGGCAATATATATTGATACATGTATTGAATATATTTTATGTTTTTACGTAGGTGCCCGAAATAAAGATGTTGCCTAGGGCCCAAAAGAGTTTACATCCGCTTCTGAGAATAGGCGGCAAAATATTTCAGCCTTCCGGAGGCAAAATCATAAATCCGCCCACCCCAAAATAATAATTCTATAAAAATTTCATTAGTTTTTTTTTTTATTTACGGAAAAATTAATACATATTACTTCCAAATTTCATATTTTTATCCTGTTAAGCTTATTCTACAAACACCAAACCTTTTTTTATGATCTACAATGCTATGTCCGACTGACATTGTATCGATACTATTTGTTAAGATAAAAAAAAACTCCTGAGAATGTGAATTTGCTAAAAACAAGATGGTGATATTTTTGATGTACCCTTTGATTAAATGAATGAAGCTTCAATAATTTAGATAAATTACAAAAAAAAATCAAATTTGTGATTAGGTACTGTTTATCAAACCAACGAGACACTCAAGGAGAAAAGGTTAAAAGATTAAAAAATAATTTATTAAGCACTTTACCACAAATTATATAGAATAATCACTAACCACCCTTGGTAGAGATAATTTGAAATAAAGGCTTAGGAATAGATTAAAATACGTTATATTATATATATGCTTTGATATTGGATTCTTGTATAAATTATTTATATAATAATAAATAAATAAATAGATTCTTGTTAATTAGAATCATTAAGCGAAAACATCTTATTTCCTTTAATTTGATAAAATTATTTAAAATTATAAAAAATGATAAAGGACACGAAAAAATCTAAATAGATAAGAATAGGTACTTTTTACTTATTTACTTTTTGGGGAATGAAAATAGATAAAGAGAATTACACACCGATATCATTGGGAACTAAAGTCACTAAAATTACTATAGTTTATATTAAATAAAAAATATATTTAAATATTAATACATATGTAACTTAAAATCTCGATGATAATAGTATGAATAAAATAAAATGTGAAGTTTTTAAGAATATTATTATTAAATTAAAAAAGAAAAGAAAAAGAGTGAATTGAAAATAGCGCCTAGCATAATTCCATATCCTGATATCATTTTCTTTTTGATAATGATAAAAATTATCTTGTCAAATTCTTCGAAAATTAATATTCAAAAGAATGGAGGCAATGAAAAAAATAATTTACTTTATTCTATAATTTGATATTTTTCACAAGAATTTAGAATTAATAAGATGGGAATATGATTTATTTGTAATTTACTAATTTTAATCTAAAGTATATTTCAGTAGAGAAACAAATACATATGTAAATAATAATTTTAAAGCAAGTTCCAAACTGCATTTTTAATTAAGCCAATTTGTTTCTATTTGACAAATTATTCGTCCAAAATGTGAAGAAAAAAACTAATGAAGATGTAATAATAAAAATTAAGTAAAATTGCGAGGTAGGTTTCACAAAAAATATAAAAATGTTTCATCTAGAACCAACACCCATCTCCTTAAAAGTTATTTCGTCTGAAGATGTGATTAAAATAACTATAATATCAAAAAATAAGGTACTTAATTGAATACGTTAATAAAAATTATAAATTATTTTATATATAGGTAGGTATACCTTTATATAGTATTAAAAAAATTTGAATTGTGAAAGAAGATGGTTGTGTCAGCAGAACAATCTAAGTGTATATACTTTATGGCAGGGGTCCCAAATGGGCCAAATCCGGCCCTTGAAACTTTTCCATCAGGCCCGCGGCTGGTACAGAATTAATTAACAAATATTTACTATATTAAATATTAATGCCATATAATAGCGTATTATTAATATAATTTCCGTATATGTTATACCCGACCCTCCCCCATAGTTTTCAATGTTCATATTATGTGGCCCTATCTTTAAAAAGTTTGGGCACCCCTGCTTTATGGTGATGACCAAATAAATTTATTTTTAGGTTAAAGGTTTTATATTTTTTTGAAAAAAGTTATATTGCAGATATAAAATAGTTATCCAACGCCCGTGGGATAAAATATTATCTTGAGAAAGATATGATTAAAGTAAGGAAATATTAAAATTACAAAAGTAAAATAATTCCTTTTGCAAAATTAATTAAAAACATAATCAAAAAAATTTATATTTCAGTTGGAGGTGATATTTTTTTGAAGAAAAATTAAAGGCGTTTCTGTTTTGTGCATATATTTAATTTTTTTTTTAAATATATTAAGATCAAATACTGTTAGATCTTTTCTCCTTAAAAAATAACTCTAATTAAGAAAAAAATCAACCTATAAAGATACTAGTAATTACATTAGCAAAGTAAAGAGATTCAATAAAATAATCAGTATTACATATATATTTTAAGAGAAGAAATTATAATCTATCTATATATTAGGGTGGTCCTTATTTTGGATATTTTCAAATTTTTACGCTGACCAGGGCTCATATGGTTCGAATTAAATAAAAAAAAATATCCCACAAGTTTCGAGTCTCTATCTCAATTATAACCTGTGCCCCCAGCGATGTAAGTTTCTCATCTAAATAACATGAGGTTTTTGGCATAAAATATTGATTTTTTTATTCCGGCCAAAGTAATGGTTCAAAAATTTGAAACTGTGTAAACTTTATCCTTATAATACTAGCTATCCATGAGAATTATTACAGATTTTTAGCTATTATAATTTTGGAGTTACAGCTAGATAAAATACTGCTATATCTTAGTGTTACTAAGTTATAGACTCCAGAATTATAATAGCTAGAAATCTGTACAAATTCTGAGGGTTAGTTACAATTATAAGGATAAAGTCTACAGAGTTTCAAATTTTTTGAATCATTAATTTGGCCAGAATAAAAAATTGATCTTTTAATGGCAAAAACCCCATGTTATTTAGATGAGATGAGAAACTTACATCGTTGGGGGCACAGGTTATGATTGAGATTGAGACTTGAAACTTGAAGGATATTTTTTTTTTTATTTATTTCGAACCATATGACCCTTGTCCACGTAAAAATTCTAAAATACCCAAAATATGGACCTCCTATGAATTATTATTATATTATTATTTTGTTTATTTTTCTTTTTCTTTTTACACAAGGTATTTACCCAAGGCCAAAATTTATGTACAATATTTACAAAAGAATTTAGGGATGCAAATCAATGCATGACACTGGGTGGTTTATTAGAGATTCAAAAATTTCCGAACAATATTTGCAGTTCCCAACAATGCGGCCTTCTGACAAGTTCTCATGTGTCCTTCGTCCAATTGAATTTTTGATTTTGAAACCTTCTAATCCTATATATATATCTTATTATTGTGTTATTATTGGATTACTCTTATATTATTATTGTATTATTTTAATGATATTAGTCTATCAATTATTATCATTAATGCTATCAGTGTTATTATAATGAACTATTTTGATTTTTAGTATTAATATTGTTATATTTGATAATTATTGTATTATATTACTGTATATTAGGCATATATTTATGAAAATAAATAAATAAATAAAATGAACTAACCAGGATGGCGATGCTGAGGGATGGATCTACCACGCACTTTCACTAATTATCCCGGGAGCGCTTAAGAGAGTTTCCGTCTCGCTTGACTTTGCCTCACGAAAGAAACGGTAGCCCAAGGTGAACCAAGCGAGCGAGGCTCGAGGACTGATAAGGTCGGCCCGGGCCAATCAGACGGAGGAGAGGAAGATGCGAATTTAAAATTATAATTATTTCAAAACAATTCTCTTTTTAGTTAATAACCAATATACAGGGTGTCCCGTATCACAACGATAAACCGTGAACAGAGGATAGAACAATTTACGAAGGTCCTGAACGTAACATTTTTTTAATAACAGCCATAGTTTTCGAGTTATAGGCATTTTTTTTTTAATTAGCTATTATAGTATTAATGTCTATAATAGCTAAAGATTAGTTCAATTAAGATGCAACATAATTGATTAACATATTAAATAAAAAAAACACTATCAAAATATGATATTAAATTAGCTAATTTTGACAAAAAAATATGAATATTTTTTTACTTTACCATACAGGGTATGGTCAAGTATTGTAATCGTGCATGAAAAAAGTGGTTTTTTTCCTTATTTTTTTCGAAATATCTCAAAAACGGCTAAAACTATTTTGATTAGAAAAATTGGGCGAAACCATGCATTTCGCTCTACAAAAAAGCTCTAATAAGTGAACACCGAAAAAATTATATTTTTCGAGATAATAATTGTTTTGTCAAAATGTCTGTTAGTCTGTCCGTCCGTTAGTCTGTGCGTTATCAAATTTTTGTGGAGGAGCTAGGTCAAAAACTAGTGTGAATATCGAAACCAAATTTCACTCGTAGTTTTGGTCCATTGAGATTAAGAGCTGATTGGATTTTGGTGCATATCGACCCAAAATTAAGGGGATGGAGGGGGGGGGGGGGGTTAAAAATTAAAAATATAAGCTCTTGTACCAAACTCAACCAAATTTTGTATACATAATCAGTGGGACCCCCGAAGCCCCAAAATCCAAAAACCCCCCCCCCAAAATTGGGGGGGGGGGTGTAGGGTCAAAAAATCAAATATAGGCCTTTGTACCAAACTCAATCAAATTTTGTATGCATAATCAGTGGGACCACAGAGGTCTAAAAATGCAAAAACTAACCACCCAAAATGGGGGTGGGAGGGGGGGCAAAAAATGAAAATCTTGGCCATTTACCAAACTCAACCAAATTTTGTATACATAATCAGTGGGCCTCCAGAAGTCTAAAAATGCAAAAACTAACCCCCCTACCCTACATGATTTTAAATAATTTTATTAAAAATTAAATATAAGTGAGGGGCCAGGTTATATGGTAAAGTCAAGTGGATGGCCACATCAGAACACGCCAGCTTATTTTCTAAAGTAGGAAGTACAAAGTGCTGTCCATTTTGAAATCTTGACTAAATGGGCCAATTTTTCAAATAACTTGCCATGCTTATTTACTAGACTTTTTTTACATTAAAGATGAATCAATGTTAGCTGATGAAAATTTTTTAAAACATAAGTCCGACAAAAATATTCTTTTTATCCAAAAGAATAGTACTTATGATTTTATTTTGAATTCTGGTCAATCCCAGGATTATTCAGGATTGCGTAACAAAAATTAGAATAATAAAGTATATAAATTTGTAGCTACAGGATCTCGATATTTAGGGCAGGGTAGCGATTTTAACCATTTTCAAAAAAATTCCTATAACTCGAAAACTATAAGACTTTTATTAAAATAATTTTTATGTTTAGGACCGTCGTAAATTGCCTTATCTCGTGTTCAGGGTTTATCGTTGTGATACGGGACAACCTCCATGTAGGTATACATAGAAGGGTTCAAACCATTTGTCATTTATAAAGAGAGAAATAAGTAATTATACATTTTTTCAAGACTTTTAAAGTCCTTGAATGAAATTGGGCTTGTACAAAAATCACCTATAAAGCTGAAAGTAATGGAAGTCAGCCCAGGGGTAGTAAAGAGAAAAAAATTATCACATATCCAAATAAGATGTAATTTATTGGTTTGTCATTCCCTTCTTTCTTTCCTCCTTTCCTTTTAAACCGACGTTTCGGAGGATTCTTCCCTTCTTCTTCAGAGTTGCAAAGGGTCAATGAAGAAAACAAACAAGATGCTTCATTCCTTTCTCCTCAGCAGTGTTTGAAATTTTTTCCTTCCTTAGCAGAAGCATTAAAAAAAAAATTATTTTTCCTTAATTAAAGGAAAAAAAAAACAAAAAAAAATTATTATCTATTTTAATGATTCTGCTAAGGAAAGAAAAAATTTCAAACACTGCTGAGGAGTGAGGAAGGAAGCATCTTGTTTGTTTCCTTCATTGGCCCTTTGAAACCCTGAAGAAGGAAATTTAAAAGGAAAAGAGGAAAGAAAGAAGAGGATGACAAACCAACAAATTACACCTTATTTGGATATGTGACATTTTCTCTCTCTTTACTACCCCTGGGCTGCCTTCCATTACTTTCAGATGAAAATTCTATCAGTCCGTCTCTCCCCAAAGAAAAAATTCCGTCCAAATATATCCCCTATGAACTTTGGAACCCTCGCACACCAATACTTTGATTGAAACTAAATTTTAACAATTTAACCTGATTGTTTTTAGAGGAATACCTCAAATCCCAAATATTTTTTATTTTTAACTAAAAAAAAATTAGAATTTTAATATGATTTGTGATTGTGGGAGAGATGAATATATGGGAGTAAAACTTTTAAATTTCATTTTTGAATTTTATCTGTATTACGAGCTACAACGCTCTGAGAGGAGGAGTAGCGATTCTAATAGGGTTCAGTTTTACTTTTTAAACGCATCCCTAAAAATCAAGTTTATACAAAACGTTTCAATCACTATTTTTAGAATCGAATCAGGTGACCAGTTCAAAGTCTCATGAGAAATTATTTTTCTCCACATAGAGACATAAGACATGCTACAGAAGAATAAAAAAAAATCGAGGAAATTTAATACTGCAAGCTGCATAAATAATGTTGTGAATTTTTAAATAATTATTTTATATAAACAAACGAACTAATCAGGCTATCGGGCAGCGTCTCGGGTTGAGATTAATTGCACCTTGATAAAAAAGTTTTTAAAATGACAGGAAGTGCTTCATTAACTCATGTGTATTTTACGCACCTTTTTCAAATGTATGCCCATAAATTGGACCCCTACAAAAAAATATAAGATTCACAATTTTTCTTGATGCTATGATTATGGCCTTCTTTGCGAATATTAAATTTCAACTTTCTACGGTGATTAAAAGTGCTTAATTTAGCAAAGTAGAGATTTTTAGAAAGCCCCCTCTTAAAACTTTGCCCCCTTGAAAATTTTTCAAATTTTATAATTTTCTAAAATGTATTTATGTCCCTAAATTTTCAAAAGATTTCAATTATCTAAGAACAAGAGAAGGATTTAATCAATTCATATCTTTATAAAACCCCTACAATTTTAAATATATGTTGCAGTAAAAACCCGTTTTTAATAAGAACGGGTACTTACTAGTTAAAACTTGTTTCACTGAATACCCTTGTGGCAACTAGAATTTACTGATGTTGGATGAGTTTGGTCCAAAGGTCTAGAATCTTCATTTTTGTCCTTTCTTTTAAACGAAAATGTCAATTTACAACTTTGCTTCTAATGAAGATGTAATTTTTGACATTTTCGTTTAAAAAATATTGAAAATAAACACCCAAAATGAGGCGGAATGTCAATAATGAAGATTCTAGACCTTTGGAACTAACTCAGCCAACATCAGCAAATTCTAGTTGCCACAAAGGTATTCAGGGAAACGCGTTTTAACTACTAAGAGCCCGTTCTTACTAAAAAACTGATTTTTACTGCAACATATATATAGATCAAGTAGTGGAAATTAATTATGAGAAAATTTCAATTTATAAAAATTCATTTTAAAAGTAAATTATTTTACTAATTTCATACCATCTTATAAAACATTTTTTCATTTTAAATGTATTAAAATAATACTTTTGATGTTATTAAATTGATAATATGAAACCTTATGTATTTCTCTCGTTAAGATCTCTGTCTCTTTCGAGTCTACTCGCGTAGATTTCTACTCAATTTCCTGTTTAGTTGAATAGAAATTTCCTCATGAGTGATTTGAATATTCATATTCATTCCTTTTTCGATTCGACATTCGCTTAAAACACGCTCCGAAAAATTAAATACCCGATGGAGCAGAGGCAAACAAAGAGTGCGAGTGTTGCTGGGAACATATGGGCTTGAAAAAGCGATGAAGGGTGAAAAGGGCCCAAAGGAGGCGATGGAAACGGCGACGACAAGGCCGGTTTGATGTTTAGGCTTCAACGCTGCAAGCTCATTTGCCTCCGCCTTGTTGTCATGCAAATGTTCATTATGCTTTTGTTGCTCTCTCATCAAGAGCGGCGTTAATTGATGTGGATGGGGATTCCCCATACTATAATCAAAGACTTAAAGCCCTTTGGAATCAAAACGATCAGCTACCCCTCTGCCGGCTGGTCTCTGTCACAGAATTCAATCTTCAAACACACCTTGGTTTTTCAATTCAAAGTAAAAGTTCCTTTTCAAAATCATTTTCTATTTACTGATGTTTAATTTCTTCTACAAATAATTTCTTCATCTCTGTTTCAAATTAAGGAAAACTTTTTTCCTTTGACTCGGTTTTGAATTCGTTTAAAACTTTTTTTTACTTAATCGTAATCAGAAATGACGGAAATGTGAAGAAAAGTCATTTTCAGGAATGCTTTTAGTTGCGTCTATCTGAATTTCAAATTTAATACCCTCTCGTTAGTTTATTCATTCTGGTGGTAAAATGTTTGTACTTCAAAAAGAAGAACTTTTTAGATTTTGGGCTTTCTAAAAAAATGCATTCATTTGTCATATTGGGAGTAAATGAACAGACAAGGTTGTAACAATAATTTGCATCAGAAAGATTTCAATTTGCCGATGGTAATAGATTCAAATTTTCTTAGAAAATCATAAGATGATGTCATCTATTAAATCCGACGGAATGGATTATTTTTAATTATATGTCAGAAGGGTTGTTTTTCACCACCCTCAATGCTAATAACAGCAATCCGGGCCATTTGGCTATCCTGTAAGATCCAACCCCTCGGACATATTATGTAAACGCGTTAAATATTTTACTCAAAGATTGTTATCTTAATTTGTAAAATTTCGCTACTAGTGATTCTAAATTTAAACACATTGCCATGCCATATAATTTAAATAAAGGTCAAATTGAAAGTTTTTGCCGAGAGTAGCAGAATTTTTATATATTGAAGGAGACAATAAAAGAGTGTGTCTTCTGCTGGAATTATAAATTTTATTTATTTATAACGAGACTATAGTTTATAGTATATAGTATAATTTATAACCTTAACACATGAAAAATGTAAAACTTTCATTCATAAATTAATTCCTGTGAATACATTGTAACACATGAAAAATGTAAAACTTTCATTCATAAATTAATTCCTGTGAATACATTGTAATAGACTGATGAAGAGGGCAAAGCCCTCGAAGCTATAGTCTCGTTATAAATAAATAAAATTTATAATTCCAGCAGAAGACACACTCTTTTATTGTCTCCTTCAATAAATAAAGGTCGTTGAGTGTTTCGAATTTTGAAGAGATTCAAATTTCGAAGGGCAATGGAATGACTTTTCTTAATTGAATATGAAGATTTCAGTTTACCGATGGTAATAGATTCAAATTTTTTTAGAAAATCATAAGATGGTGTCATCTATTAAATCCGATGGAATGGATTATTTTTAATTATATGTCAGAAAGGTTGTTTTTCACCCCATCGGGAATCGAACCCGAGTGCCAGTAACAGCAATCCGGGCCATCTGGTTCCTCACAGGTGAATCTTTGAGTAAAATATTTAACGCGTTTACATAGTCAGAGGGTTTAGCACCTTACAGGTGAGCCAGATGGCCCGAATTGCTGTTACTGGCACTCGGGTTCGATTCCCGAGAGGGTGGGAAAAACAACCCTTCTGACATATAATTCAAAATAATCCATTCCGTCGGATTTAATACATCTTATGATTTTCTAAGAATAATTTGCACCTTTATACTAGAGTTCTAATTCAAACTATTCATGCACGAAACAAAAATGCTAAAAATTAAAGTTTACGGTACACTATGCAATAAAATTTCTAAAATCAGAATAGGTAAGAAATTATTTTTTCAATCAAGCTTGGCTGACGGGGTTCTTTATCGTTTTCCGATTATCAAAAGGATGGTTAAATTGGTTATTAAAATATGTATAATATTATGTAAAAAATTCATTCATGTACGATAATTATGTCAATATCGTGAAAGCGAGAGAAAATATTACTAAGCATCTAAGTATTTGTTATATAAAGTTTTATTTATTTTATTTTTTTTATTTTAGACTAAATTTGAGTTTCCAAAAGCATAATTAAATAAATAGGTTATAAATACCAAGCATGTATGTACCATATATATTTATAAAATTTAAAGAAAATACATATAAAACAAAAATTAATAAGTTAGTTTGATATTCTGTAAATTATAATGAATTAAATTTAAAAATTTTAAATAATAAATAAATCAATAATAAGAATTAGTCAAAAAAAAACCGAAAGAATATACTTTAAGATGATATCGTCTGAAGCTTGAATCCATATCATGCTGATCGTTTCACTCTCAGAAGTCATCATTTTTTTTCATTCAGTTTTTTAGCTTTTTTCCATCAGATTTAATGCCATTTTTGACATATTTATAGATATTTTGCTATTTTTTCATCCATCATCATTGTATACAAACTTAAAAAGTTAATAATAATAATTAAAAATACTTTTTACTTAAAGAAGTAGAATTTGAAAAAATTATTGTCATTTTCTTTGATGATTAGTCAGCTTATCTTGTGATTCTATTATAAAAATTAAAATTAAAATTATTTTAAGAATCAACTTTGCATTTTAAAATCCATAAAATTTGAAATCACAATGATATGACATTGAAATAATAGGTTCCTTAAAAAAATAACTTACCTAACTATAAGTAAAGGTCCACAACCTTGTCATTAGCATATAAATACAATTAGTTTGGACTTTCTGTGCTTGTTAAAGATCTTTTCCAAACTGAAACCAACATAATATGAACTTGTCTGACTCAAGCCTGTTCTATTTCCAACTTAGTTAAGAATTTTGCAAATTTAGTCTCATCTATTTTTAAACAAGTGTCAGCGGAGGCAAGAATTTTCTGATAAGGTTTACTAAGAAATGAGGTGAAAAAAAGATCATTCTTTAGTGTGATATTCCTTGAGACAAGGCAGTAAAAAAAGAGAAAAAAAATTCGATTCCATTTCTAGGTAAATGAATGAATAAAAATTGCCAGCTTCCAAGAGCGCTTGAATTCCATGGTGTCTGAGATAATAAGATTTTTTTTATTTTTTAAAATATAACCTTTAAATTTCTTCTCATTATGTTTATTTAAATTTAAGAAGTTTTAAAATTAGGATAATGAGAGAATTAAAGAAAAAAATACCCTCCATTTTATATAATAGTCGGTTGGTCTCTTGAACCCACCCACTCATAAACAAATAAACCTAATAAACTAAAAAGAATATTTTGGCAAGAGAAAAAGTAGGTTTTAAATTAAAGATTTGGTCTTTCTCTTTATATAAATGACTCTCATTTATTTGAAACTATACTTTTGAGTCTTTTTTTGACAGTAGTCATAAATATATAAATTTCAATTTTTTTTTAAATCTATTAAATAATATATATAGTTAAATATGTAAAATCTTTGAAAAATAAATTATTTTTTTAATAACACCAGAGTTAATAATAATAATTTTTTTTTTTATTTCTATTAGAAATTAATAAAATAACGATTCGATCACTATCATGTAGTTTTTTCAAATAAAACAACTCAAAATCTCAAGCATAACTTTAATAATAAATTCAAATTAAGTAGTATAATAACGTAAAGTTTAAACTCAATTATTAAGTTTATGCAAATCATAAACTAAAAATGAAAGGAAGATCTTAGAAACTTTAGTAACGAGTCAATTCAAAATATTTATACTAGTACATTAAGAAAATAAATATAAGCTTTTTTTATTATTCTAAGCATTTAATAGTAATAATTTAATACTACGGCCAATAAATAACGAGTTATTTACCAAAAACAAATAAAAATAATATATAGTTCTATAATCTCGAAATTTGCAATAGTTTACAGAATGATTTATTAGATTAAATAAATTTCAAAAAAATAACCTCTTCTCTCGGCCATTGAAAACTTTATATTATATCGGCTTCCAAACGCATCTATATATATAAAATACTTTTCTTTTTAATTTAAATTATGTAGCTACTTATCAATACTCGTTTGAGTATTAAATATAAATGTAAAATGCTGCTTTTTATGAGACAAAAAGAACTTATATTGGAATCAAGTGCTTATACATAAAAATAAATAGCATAATTTCACTAAAACATGATTTTTAGCAGGCACCATTTATGTAAAATATCTAATTCTAATTTTATTATAATGTAGGCCATTCCATCTGAATATAACTCTACTCACACTTTCACTATTTGAAAAGATTCCACCCTAAACTATAAATTATTTATTTGCTTATATTTAAACTTGAAATCTTTATTGAATGATTAATTACATATTTATTAATTATTTCGAGAAAGAGCGTTTGCTCTACGTGAGTAGTTGATCAATGAGTGAAGAATTAATTGTAAATTGTAATGAAAATTTATTAATATATTATCTGCGAAATTTCTCTTTCCCCCTTAGTGGAAATTTTTCTGAAAATGATCATGTTTTCAGCCCATTTCAAACGGAAGAATAATTTTCCTATTATATAGATACTATGATCACAAGTACCTACTCTGATGAGATAAAATCAATAATTTCCTCAAAGCTTGTTAGCGCTACTAGTAATTCGTTAACTCCCAACATTTATTGAAGAAACGCAGAATCAATTCATTTGCCAATACACATTTATCCCTATGACTTCTAGAAACTGAAACTCTCTCCTTATCTCTATTTTTCTGAAGACTTACAATCTTAAATCTTTCAAGAGTTTCATCTTCATCGCTTGCCTTGATCAGTCTCTTATTTTTGGTACTGCAAGAGCCAGTTAAGACATAGAGGTGCATCTTCATAATGACGCCTTCTTGCATTTGATTTCACTAAAACAATCAAAATAATAACCTTCTCCTTTTTGAATTCGGTTAAAATGGAAAGCAAAGCTTTGTGTCAAAAAGAAAGCAGTAAATAAGTAAAATTAATCTAATTGCAACTATTTAGTCTATTTAATTTAAATAATCCTTTATTTTTCATATCTGAATATAACTCTTTATTTGGTTTATGCGACCATTGTGAATTGCTATTATTAAAAAACATTGGATTAACCAAAGAACTAGGGCATGAAAGATCTGATTATATATAGTAGGTATACATGGGATTAACAATAAAAACTAACACAGGTTAATTCATTAAATGCTAAAATAAAATGGGAAGCCATTAACACTAGGTTAGTTTGTAATGTTTGTGGTATATAGTGTATACCTATCTGTGGCGAGATTTTCCACACTCATTCCATATGGCAAGTAATTAAGTATGCCCGAGAGCCATCAATCAGCGGAGTCTGTCTGCCTGGCACGCCCAGAAGGGCCGAATGATGCCTTAGCGACATGAGGGTCGAATGCCCGGGCTAATGATCCATCAACGACCCAGCAGATTACATTACATTTGGCTCCAGAGTGGAGACTAGCAAAAGATAAGGGCGAATAATGTAAGTCTGTTTAGGTTTTGATTTACATCACCGACTAGCTAATTACGAACATTTAAAGGGGATCAATTGAGGCGATAATTCCTTTGGAGGAAAAAGATTAAACTTTTTCAAGACTTGGTAGTAGGCTGTCCAGAAATGTGAATTGGCTATTTTTTACCAGCGAACTGTTTAAGTTAGAAAATTGAAACTTAGCACAAAGGTACAGTTTAATACGAATTTTTAATCCAAATTTTAGATCATTATCTAAAACTGCGGTTCTCAAACTTTTTTGGTGACGGAACCCTTTTGGAAAGCGAAATACTTGACGGAACCCTACAATAAAACAATAATTATTAAAAGTGTATTCTTTATTAATAAGCATAATAAAAGTATAATGTAACAGTTACTTATTACTTACAACAAGTATAATAATAAAAGATATTGAAAAAGAAAAAAAATCTAACTAATGGGAGATATGAAACTGGTTTTTATTTTTCAACAATTGGTTGATATCAGGTTTAATACAAGACAGTTGAAGTCTCATATCAGGTTCGGCGTCCAGTCTATTGCGGTATTTTGTTTTCGTGGCTGCATAGGTTATAGGTTGAGAATCCTGTTTCGCACAAATATGTTGTTGGGAACGGGAGAAGAATATTCAGAGCCATTTTGACAAGCATTGGATATTCATCACGGATTCTGCACCAAAAATCGTTGAGAGGCGTCGTTTTAAACAGTGTCTCCTTACTTGTGTCTGATGACATTTCTAAAAGAGATTCATATATGTCCTTTGACATACTTTCGGGATTTTGCAAGTTAGGTAAAAAGGTTAGCAGATCCATGAATTCAGTTTCATTTTTGTATTCTGTTCTTCGGAAAAATAATTCTCAAATGATGCGCGCATCGAAGTGAGATATTGTACCAATTCTTCAAATACATCATCTTGAAACATTTCTGAGTCGCTATCGCTAACAAACTCACTGAGTGACGTAAAGCTTTCTATTTCTCTCTTACCAATGCAAATAATCCAAAAATCTAATTTTCTTTTGAAGGCAGTTATTTTGTTATAGGCCTGGAACACTGTTGTCTGTTTACCTTGAAATGATAAATTTAATTCGTTCAGTTTTTGAAAGATATCTGCCATAAAAGACCAAGTTTTATCATACAAACGGTCTTTCAAATTAAAAGAAGTATCTGAAAGAAACATTTGTAACTCGGGTCTAAGTTCAAGTAACATTGTTAAAGTTTTACCCCGAGACAGCCATCGTACTTCTCTCTGGATGAACAAAGTGTACTGTGGTGGGTGGCGACTAAGTCTAAGTTTGGCTGCGCCTCGTGAATCGTGATACGCCGCGTCAAAACGGTCGACCAGAGAGAGGTGTCTTGAATTTTTTGCTAAATTCTAGCGGAACCTCGACAGGGGTATCACGGAACCCTAAGGTTCTGCGGAACACACTTTGAGTATGGCTGATCTAATACCATTCGATTGGACCCTATTTTTTTTGTCGCACCAAAAAAGTTCATTCTCTCATAGTCCAGGGTGAACTTTTGCATTGTGAAAAGAAGAAAGAGATTTTCAGGGAATGAGTTGGAGTTGAAGGTGCATGTGGTCTTGAAAGATTGAAGGTTATATGTCGCCGAAAAGACGGAAATGAGAAGAAAGTCCCAATCTCTAGATGTTATAGCTACAAACGGTTTGTTCGGTTAATATCTCGTTGAACGACATAGGGATGTTGAATGTTTGAAAATCGTTCGAGCAAATGAGGCTTTAGGTGATTTTATTTCAAATATATAAAAAAGTCACATATAAAAAACTTGTCCTTATTTTCCCAATATAAACTTTCAAATTACATATAATTTTTAATTTAAAGGAGACAATAAACGAGTGTGTCTTCTGCTGGAATTACAAATTTTCAATTTATTTATTACGAGACTATAGTTTCAAGAGCTTTGCCTTCTTCATCAGTCTATTACAATTGATTTACAGGAAATCTCACTTACATACATTAACTCTTGTGAATCAATTGTAATAGTCTGATGAATAAAAGAGTGTGTCTTCTGCTGGAATTACAAGTTTTTGTTTATCTATAACGAGACCGTAGTTCGACTATAGTCTCGTTATTTAAAAATTTATAATTCAGCAGAAGATTACACTCTTTTATTGTCTCCTTCAATTTATAAAAATTCTGCTACTCTCGGCAAAAAGAAACTTTCAATATAATCTCCACACTACTTCACCTTAACTGATTGGTAAAGTAAAAACGAGCACTTTTATCTGCTCTTAAACTTTAGATTATGTCGAATGTAAATTACGATAAAATGAGATATAAATGGTTCGTCATGGTAATACCTGTACAAAAAAAAAAGGACGGAGACGGTTTTACCAAGGGAAAAAGATGTGCGATATGACAATTTTTTTTTTTTTTGTAAATTTTTCAAATGAAATTTCTGAAAGTAGAAAAACGAAAATCTAATCAGTTTTTTGTATTAGAAAGAGTGGTTAATGAAAAAAGTGAAAACTTTTGCAAGACTGGGTTGTCCCTTTGCAAATATTGATGCTAGGAAAAAATGTGTGTCAGCGAACGTTTGAACGATAATATTCAGAGCCGGAGTGTCCATTAAAAAAATAACATTATGCTTAGTTGTTCAAAGGCACCCACTACAGATTAATATAATGTTTACTGAAATTCAGAGGTATTCATTGTCACATATTTGCTGGCCTGATTGGTTCAAGTCCCAAAAAACATAAAATAAGAACAAATATGAGCATAGTCGGTATTAGAATTTCATTATTGAGAGGATGAAAATTTTTTAAGAGCAAAGTGCTTTCTGGGAGAAGAACTGTCCCTAGTAAACTATTGCTATTTTGAAAATTATGAATAAAAATAAGAGAATATAAAACACAAACACAAATTTATCGAATAAAAAGTATGGCATGGGTAGAAAACTTATGTTAAAATCAGATTTTCATCCTATCGTAGCCAACATGAACACTAAACTAAAACTCGAAATATGATTTTTATGATTACATATAATTATTATCATTTCCGTCCATAATTTAATTTATAATTTGAAAGTTTATATTGGGAAAACAAGGACAAGTTTTATGTGTGACTTTTTTATTTATCCACCAACGTTTCGTCGACTTTGCCGACTTCTTTAGGGCTTCAAATAGTCATGTCACACATTCGTCTAAATTTTCTTATTCTTTTCGTTACCATTGAAGGCCATCAGAATACAATTTTCAAAAAATATTTGGCACATTCACAAAAAAAACACAATTTTTGAATGAAGTCGGCAAAGTCGACGAAACGTTGGTGGATAAATAAAAAAGTCACACATAAAAAACTTGTCCCTATTTTCCCAATATAAACTTTCAAATTACATATAATTTTTAATTTAAAGGAGACAATAAAAGAGTGTGTCTTCTGCTGGAATTACAAATTTTCAATTTATTTATTAGGAGACTATAGTTTCATAGCTTTGCCTTCTTCATCAGTCTATTACAATTGATTCACAGGAAAGACTTACATACATTGAAAATCAATTGTAGTCTGATGAATAAAGTGTGTCTTCTGCTGGAACTACAAATTTTTAATTTATCTATAACGAGACCGTAGTTTCGACTATAGTCTCGTTATTTAAAAATTATAATTCCAGCAGAAGACTACTCTTTATTGTCTCCTTCAATTTATAAAAATTCTGCTACTCTCGGCAAAAAGAAACTTTCAATATAATCTCCACACTACTTCACCTTAACTGATTGGTAAAGTAAAAACGAGCACTTTTATCTGCTCTTAAACTTTAGATTACTCTTAAACTTTAGATTATGTCGAATGTAAATTACGATAAAATGAGAAATAAATGGTTCGTCAAAGAGTGTGTTGATGAATAGATTTAAAGAGATCTGCAAAGGGCTGGCTGCTCCGACTCCTCCGACTCTCGTTCGCCAAAGGCCAGATGCTAATTTCAACTTCTTTTCCTAATCTAATTTTCTAGTTGAATAATCTGCAGCCCAGGCAAAAGGGAAGCGTGAATTTCTAGAAGAGCGCACCGAGGTGAGGCCAGCCACCGCCGCAAGGCGAGCCAGAGGGTCGATATATATAGGGTTAGGCCCAGCCAGCCAAATGGAAAATTATCAACGAAACGAAAAGCTCGAAAACCGCAGCCAAGATCCATCAAATTCAACCATTCGTATATCGAAAAAGACTCGCAAATTAAAAAAAAATACACCAGAATTTTATTTTATGTTTAATTTATATAGGTGTATATTTATAGCATTTTACGCTATGGTGGCAGGAGGTAATTCGCCGCCTGAGGGAGATCGTATAATTTCACACCTGAGTTTGTAAATTAATAAGGATTATTTACAAGAATTGAAGCTGCAGGCTGTCATTACACAAACTAATACCTTGAACATTAATTTAATTAAACCAATATTAGAATTACGTAAGCTTTTATAAATTAGTGAAATATACACTGGTATATTTAATAATATTTGCAAGTCACTTGGGATCTAGAGGTTGAATAACCTATTTAATCCTAAGCTGATTTAAGCTTAAAAATCTATAAAATTTCAAAATATATTAATCGTTTTATTTCGGGCTCGCATTCCAAAGGTTCTGTGTGTACCTTATATCTTCCTAAATACTTAAGGTATCAATTTTGTTCTTATTTGTTGTTGATATAGGGAATGTGTTCAATTTTTTATAAATGTAATTCTGATATCCGACAGGTACAAAAATCACCCAAAAATGGCTTTCTCCCACACGGTTAAATTTAAAAAAATGTCCTATTTTACTTATACTTCACAGTCCTTGTAGAAAAATATTTTTCATTATTGACGCCTTAATAATTCTATCGTATTCTTAATAAAATAATTATTTAATTAGAATTTTAGTATAACTTTTGATTTCGGGAAAAATAAATACATTTAACTTTCAATTTTAAAGGTTGTATCTTATATAGTTTCGAACTACGAGTTCAATTTTATGACGGGCGAGCTGACAGACATATATCATAGAGCCATGAACAGAAAAATGAGGGATTTTTGATTTTGGGGTCTTAAAACAAAAAGCTTAGTATCTCCCCCTTGTTTTTTAGTTAGTGAGTTCATATTTGGGATATAAGTGTTTGTCAAATTGCTAAAAAAAACTGTTTAAAACAGTTTGTTTTTAATTTTAGGCCAAGATGAGGGTTGGTGGGGTAGAGAATGATCGGGAGTGAAGAGGGGAGAGGTTTCAGAAGGCGGGGCTAGGTTTGGTGGGGTGAAGGGTGATCTAACTTTCGGAATATTTTTTTATTTTTTAAATAATATTATATTGGAAAAACAACAATATTTTTTTTATCATTTTATTTCATAAATTATGCTGGTATAAAATATGAATAAAAACTCTACCATAATTTATTGCCTTTTTTTCTTTAATTTTTATTTTTTTTTAAATTTCCAATATATTTTACGCATCCGTCATTTTAATCATCCTCCAAGAAATAAGTTATCCCTTAAGCTATTCATCTTCTTGAAAATTTCTTTATTTTTCTTTGTTTAAAATATTTCATACCATTATAATTTTAAAAGTTTTATAATGAAATCACTTCGTGAGTATAATATAAAATGTAAATATTACCCCTATCGGAAGATGATTATAAAATGCATAATTTAATACACATTCATGAATATTATTTTTGTTTTCTAATTTTAAAGGAAAAAACACAATTAATCCAAACTCAATTTTTACATTCTCTGCAAAATCGAAAAGAAAAAAAATTCAGGTTGATAAATCGAGTTCGTTAAAAGTTGAAATAAATTAGCTCTCAGTTCTTAATGGAATTGTCGAATGCTATTAGTGGCCCTGAAGAAGAAATGAGATTTTTTATATCGATAAGAGACAGTTGCCGTTCTTGCACTCTAAGGGATTCGATTTTTAATTTATTATATATTTTCAAAATGTAGTACCATTATAGTATTAATATGTGAATGAATGCAATTCTTTAAGAATAATAATAAAAACGTGTATTAATAGAATTTCTTTTTGAATGAATTTTTGAAGTGAAACTTCTTTAGCGACTTATCTTTTATTTAATGAAAATGATGAGAGAAGGAGATACACCAAAAAGGTGAATCCTCTAAAGGCCTGGGTTGGCCCCTCCATCGTGAAAAGAAGAAGAAGAGGGGATTTTATGTGCTGGGCGGGGGTCGAAGTTATCTGTGGATACGGGACTTAAACAGCTCAACTCTGTTTAAATGTTTGTGTTACAATAAAGGGAAAATGACTATATATATATATTTTAAGTTGTATATTTTAATTGATAAAAATGGAATTAAATTCGATTTGGGCTTTGTATAACTTTTAGTTTAATTCAAATCAAATGAAAAATGTAAATTATATTTTTAATTGTTACAGATTAATCCCCATTTCTGATTGTAATCATCTTTGTGTTTTATATAAACAATTATATAGGAAGTAATGAGCACCCCCAAATAAAAACTGATGTTTTCTTTTAATCTATAGGTCTTGCCTGTAGGGTAGGCAACCAGAAGCGAAGGAGAAGAGAATGAATGCGTTGCGATGAGTCAAAGATATAAGATAGAAATTAAATAAATCTTATGATTACTATCAGAAATTTTTCCTAATGTACATCCTTATGTTTTTCTTTATTAAATAAAATAAAGAGACATACCTATGCTAAAAATTAAAATACTTAAGTCCAAAATCCTGAATAAGAAAAACTAAAAATTAAATATAATAATATATTTTTTTGCAACGAAATTTTCTCTGGAGAGAGACGGACTGGTAGAAATTTTAATTGAATGTAATGGAAGGCATCCAGATTACTCAAATTTATCACAGTTAATTAAGAAAAGGAGGAAAAAAAATTGTTTTTCTATGCCGTTGTTAAAAATGAAGAAAGTTTTTGAACACTACTGTGGAGAGAAGAAGGAAACATTTTATTTGTTTCATTCATTGACCCTTTGAAACCCTGAAGAAGGAGGGAAAAATCCTCCGAAACGTCGGTTTGAAAGGAAAGGAGGAAGGATTCCAATAAATTACACCTTATTTTATATGTGTTAATTTTTTCTTTCCTCACTGCCTCTGGGCTGCCTTCCATTACATTCAATTATAATAATATATGTATTTAAAAATAACATAACATAAATATATATCTAACACCTTTAACCCTAATCTAACACCCTTTAACCCTTTAAAATAAATTTAAAAATTACTGATTAAAAATAATTTTATTTAAACACTTTTTTATTAAAATTATTACCACAATCAGTATATTCCAAATCAACTTGAAGAATGTTATATTTGACTGTGATAAATTTGAGTAAATAATGAAAACTATTTCAAGAATAGGTGAACTTTCCACAATCTTTAATGATTTGGCAATTTTTTTGTCAGCGAACCTTTTAAGAAGGTTCTTTCGCGACAATGCACCCAAAATTTTAGGTTATGTTTTTTAACGTGACTGTACTTTTTACGGTACTATTTTCTCTTTATGAATGTATCTTTTCCAAGCCAGTGATACTATATCCCCTCCACTAAAAATAATCGCCCAAATATGTTGTTTTTTTATCAAAACTACGTGGTAAATAATTTCAATTTTTTTAAGTTACTCCGAATATTCTAACAAATATTAGTTTTTCATCAAGATGGTGAAGGTCCTTCAATGAAAAAAATAAAATAATGATTATTTTTTCACCCTTTCCCAATCTACCATATGTAAAAAATTTCATTTTTAATTGCAATTATTTCATGTTTGGAGTGGTAAATCGTCTTCAAATTTTAACAGTGTGTTTATTATGCTTTTCAAGTTTCGAAGACTTCTTGAATTTTTGCATTTGTGAAAGAACTACCTTAAGGAAGAAAGCTCCAACTTGGCACTAAGGTGTAGTTTTACTAATAAAAGCCTTTCTACTAAACTTCAGTTCATTAGTTAGATCCATTCAAAAATTCTCCATTTAACAATTAGTTTTTTCCCAAGATTTACAATCGGAAGTTGTGAAGGCTACACCAACCCAGAACCCCTAGTTCTCTAGAAAGATCCGATTGTAAATTTGTCTATAGAAGCAAAATAGCTTCCATAAGAATATTCTTAAAGATATGTAAATTTATAAATAGTCTCATACACTAAACTACTAATTTAAAATTCATTACATCAAACTAAATTACATTGAACTGGAAGTGGATACGTTTTAATCAGCCCTTTAATCAGCAGTCTAATTCTCTCTAAATTCCGTTTTTTCCTAAATCCATTCCTCCTATCAATAGATCTATTGATTAGCCCTTTTATCCTATTCAAAGCCGGTATTGATTAGAAAAAAGTGCTGTGTATAAGAATTTTAACATGAATTAAATATCTTAAAAATCTATCAAAAATTTAAAGAAAGTGAAATACCAACGAAAGGAAAAAATCTATTTGATTATTTATGGCATAATATCTGGGAGTAAATCACTATTAGTATCGATTGATTAGTTAAATTACCTATAAATAATAAAAAAAAAATGAAGGTCGAATCTTGTTAAAGTGTTTAGAATCCTTTGTTTTAAATTGACTAGAATCTATTAATTTATTGTAAGTGAAAATTTGTAGTTAAAATAATATTAATAAATTGTTAAATCTTAAATATCGTGTGTGAATAAATATAATGTGTAGTACGAATTCAATCTCTCGTGTGAAAAACAGTGGATCCTTTTTATATGTATCTAGAAGAACATTATTTTTTTTTAGTTTTGAAAATACCGCTTGGATCGCCGATATTCATATCTAAAGGAAGATTTACTATCATTCACTTTTTCGATTTTTCCCTTTAACTGTAGCCCAAACTACCAGTATGCCAAATTTCAGCATTCTAAGATCAGCGGAAGTACTCTAGGTTTTTTATAAGTGAATGAGTATTAAAAATTATACTTTTAAGAACTTAATAACTCAAGAACTATAGTAGGTTCATTCATGAAATTTGGGATTATAGGTGTTACACGAAAAATTGCAAGTGTGTCGGTCTAATAGTTTTTGAGTTATGGCGGAGTCGAAAGTAACTCGAAATGTTTTGTGTAAATAATACACATGGACGGTGCGTCGCCCTTTTTTTTCCGAACTTTGCTGACACTATAAAAAATATATTCAGAATATTTTTATTAAATGTAGAAATATAAATATATATCTTCTTCTTCAAGTCCCATACTCGATCCCGAGCATCGGCGATTATATGGAAAGTATCCTCTCCATTGTAATTTTTTTGCAGGAGTGGTTTCCCATTGCCTTCACCTGAAGGAATCAGATTAAAGCCGGTCAAATGTTTGCATCGAGTCGTGCTTGAACCCACGCTAGCTTGATTAGAAGGCATGCACTTTAACCACTCGGCCAACCTGACTCCTTAAATATATATATGGGTACATTAAGTGGGTGTTTAAATACGAAAAATATCTAATATCGTTAGATATTAGAATGTTTGAAGAAAAATGTCAAAAGAAGCTTAGGAGAAGACCAGATCAGATCCTTTTGATTCAGATCAAAATGCAAGTAAGCTTTTCAAACGAAATGAGGATAATGAAAGGGAAAACATGGAATAAGAAGAAAAAACGAAATCAAACAACTTGTTGATAGTTGATCGAGATGTTTAAAAATTTACCACTACCAGTTGAACAATTTCTTCAATCAAAATCTATTCTCTTTAGAATTAATTTAATTCCAAATCGGTTAATTAAATTCAAAGTCAAACTTTTTTATTTTCATTTCATTTAAAAAAAAGAAGCCACTTCAAATCTCCTTTGCGAAAAGAAGTTAATTTTTCTTACTAGTATTACTGTAGAAAGAAGTAAATAAACAATCAAATGTTTCTAGTAAAAAATCAAGAAGAAATAAACGTTCTTGTTTATTAAAATCATTTAGAATCTAAATTACTATTAATTAATAAAGTAAAGGGTGTGTAGTTTGACAGTGAATGAAATGAAACTCAAAGAGGTTTATACAAACTCAATATATTTCGGATTATTAGTCCATCATCAGGAGTTTACAGGTTAACCTGATGATGGACTAATAATCCGAAATATATTGAGTTTGTATAAACCTCTTTGAGTTTCATTTCATTCACTGTCAAACTACACACCCTTTACTTTATTAATTAATATCATGTTTCACCTAAAACCTACACCACTTTCTCTAAGATAAATTACTTTTTGAAGGAGACAATAAAAGAGTGTCTTCTGCTGGAATTATAAATTTTATTTATTTATAACGAGACTATAGTTTAGTTTATTCCTGTGAATCAATTGTAATAGACTGATGAAGAGGGCAAAGCCCTCGAAACTATAGACTCGTTATAAATAAATAAAATTTACAATTCCAGCAGAAGACACTCTTTTATTGTCTCCTTCAATATATAAAAATTCTGTTACCCTCGGCACAAAAACTTTAAATTTAAATTAGTGTTAATGTGATTTTTTAACATTCTGGTTTGTTAAGTTATACCAACAAGTCCGAATTCAGAAACTTTAAAAAGCCCCTCTATCTATCAGTAGACTTCCCCCGCAGCACTTGAAAACGACTACAAAAAGGTTTTGAAACGTCGTATATTCTGAAGAAATTTTTTCTAAATAAAAATGTGCAATTTATCTGGATTTAAGAAAAACATATTTCGATATAAAAAAATAAAAACAAAAAAAAAATAAAGCATCAAATCTGCAATCAATTTTTGGTGTTTATAATTGCTTTGAAATAATAAAAATCTGCCTAAAAAGCAAATTTTGAGTTTTTTGAGCGTGGGCATGTTGTGTATGTTTTATTTAAAAAATCATGCACAATTCTAATAAAAACCAATTATATAAATCAGCCTAACAGAATCTAAAGTAACATTAAAGTAAACAATCATGTGCGCGATTTTATACCAGTGATGTACTGTTACATTTAGAAAAAAAAATATTTTTGTTTTTAAACTAATTCGACTGTTCGCATTTTTGGAGACAAAGTATAATAGTGTTATAATCAAATACAAAGAAAGCCATATCGATCATGAAGAAAGAAAATAATATAGGAAAAACAATGCTATACAGATTGCAACCAATTTTCTTTCAAGCTGTTTTTATGGTACTCTTTTTACATTTTAGTAAAGTATTATGTACTATGAGATAAAAGAAGCCATCTACCAGAGAAGCTAGTTATTACAATGAAAAACTTCTTAAGACTTGTGTGCTAATTATGAGAACAATAAATACAACCGTTATAATCTTAGTTACATTACTTTTTTCAGGTCCGTTTAAGAGTTCTGAACCTGACTTAATTTTAAGTAGAGAAACATTTTTATCTTATATTTTTAAAAGGAATGAGTTAAATATTCTCATTTGTATTATAAATAGCTATAATTTTAAATATAATTAGTATATTTAATTTAAATAAAAAATTCCCACTATACCTATTTTGCAGTTGGATTAGAAGTAGCTCATTCATTATAAATACAGCTACAATATTGTTTTTGATGAGGCGAGTCAATCAATCAAAGTGGATTTTCAAAATATCGAAAGTGTTTTGGAAAATAAAAAATAAACCATTCTCTTTATTTTTCAACAGGGAATGATTAATGATTATTAAACCAACCTGGGGTCTTTCATGAGTATTAATTATTACTCCTTCAACGTGAATTCAATATCGTATTGAATAAAGTCAAAGAATTGAATGGCAATGATAACAATGTGTCAACAATTTGTCTTTTTTTAAGCTCAAATTGACAAATTATTGATAGAAAAAAAAATCAAGAGTCCCTTTGAAATAAACAAAATAGATTCAATATAAGAAATCGTCTCTTGATTTAGTAGGTAAAATATTTTGTACAGGTTCTTTAAGGATTTAATTTTTTTATCAACGCCCATATTTGGACTCAGGGTATTCTCTTCTGTAGTAGTGGCGTAATTGTAATCTATTTTTGATGGGGGGGGGGGGGCGAACATTACACTGGCGGAATGGGTGATGAATTGTATGGACCAGAAGAGTTCCTGAATATAAATAACACAAAAACAACCAGTTCACAATATATTATAGTACATAATTAATTGAAGGCGGCAATAAAAGAGTGCATCTTCTGCTGAATTATAAATTTTTAATTTATTTATAACGAAACTATATTTTCGAGAGCTTTGCCCTCTTCATCAGTCTATTACAATTGATTCACAGGAATTAATGTATGTAAGTGAGATTTACACGTGGTCTTATACATACATTAATTCCTGTGAATCAATTGTAATAGACTGATGAAGGGGGCAAAGCTCTCAAAAATATAGTCTCGTTATGAATAAATTAAAAATATATAATTCCAGCAAAAGACAAACACTTTTATTGCCTCCTTCAATTTATAAAAATTCTACTACTCTCGGCAAAAAGAAACTTTCAATTTAGTAAATAATTATTTGCAAAAAAAGACTTCTGACCGGGAATCGAATCGTGCCCATATTATTAAGAATAACCTCCTCCTTTTTTCAAAGCCGGTTAAAAATCAGATGCTCTAGTTAACGAGAAAGTAAATGTATTATTCTTATGGGAAAATAGATTTTGTTTTTCCCGATAACTTTCTGCCTATAGATATCAGAAGGGATAAATTTGCTATTCCATTATATCTGTGATAATGTTGTTACTCCTATGGACATTTTGGTCAATATAGGTCACTAAGTATATACTTTGATCACTAGTCCATGACACTGTTAATTATTAATAGTAAAAGGAAATAGTACTATGGTGGAATGAAAATTTTAATTCAGGTTTTTACGTGTTTTAAGGTCGTCTAAAGCTGATGGAAATTCAAACATTGATCTTTTTATGTGCTTTTATGTGTGAGTATGTGTGTGTTTGTGTATGTGTTTCTATGCCAGCGATATTTCAAAGACGGTAAATCTCTCTTTGAAATTAGATATGTATCTGCTAAAGCCGCAGTAATGTGTTGGTTCAAATTTACCTTCAGCATTTACCTATCTATCCTTTAATGCGATTTTAGCTTTTTTGCCATTTTTAAAAAATAGCTAACGATTTTTTTTTTTTTTTTTTTTTTTTTACTTTATTTTTTATAACTTTCTGCTTTTAATCTAAACCTCACCACATTTAAGATGTATTAAATTTAATCCTAAATACTGTAAAGACAGGATTTTCGAATGAATGTTATTTTACATTAAGAACTTTGGCTTTATATAAATATCATAATCGAAATTTGATCATTACAGAAATACTTATCCATCAAAAAAAAAATTTCAATGGGTTTGAAGCAACATGATATAGCAAAAAGTGTTGTTCCTGTATAGGGGAAAGGGGCATGAAAGGGGCACGTATTGAAAGGGACAATTCAAATAAATCGCTAAATAAAGGTCGTCTCGAAAAGACATTATTTTTTTCTGTGTCTACCCCAAAGTACATACATTGACATCTTACTTCACACTCCTATCATTTCAACGATGCCGGTGACGTGCATGTGTTTGTAATCATGTACCAAATTATTTTTTTGGCTCTTCTTTAGAAACTTTTTTTCCAGTACTCTAAACTGTTAATTAAACAGTTTAGAAATGTTTATAATTGGTGAAATACATGCAGATACGAGAAAAAAAATCAGTAAACTTTTATTTAGAATTAAAGATTTTGTGGTCATGTTTTTAATTTGTGTTTGGTAGTTATGAAAGGGACACAACAAACGGTTTTGAAAGGGACGTCCATTTCGTGACTAGTATTTCATAAAAAATTGTTATTGTTACTTTTTACCATGTAAAAAAAAAAACAATTATTTTAAAACAGAATTATTATTATTAAAAGAACTATGATTGTTTTGCTTTTTTAATTATATGAAGGTAAATTTTTATTTCCATGTTAATGATCTTTTAAGATTTGAAATTTAAGACCAATATGCTATCAATTACTTTCAAAGATGTGATTTTAAACTAAAGATAGTTAATTATATACGTGCTTCCTAATATTTAGTATGTGTCTAGTAAAGATTTGGATGATTTCCTTATATTAACGCTCTGTCCCTTTCATAAATGACCGTGTCCCTTTCAATACAACCCATTTTTGAAAGGGACAAAATACATTTTTTTTTAATTTCGAAAATATAGTACTAAATACAATTGAATATGTTTTATTGTATTTTATTTCGATAGTCAATAAATTGAAGTTTTTAATTCTATTTTTACCTCTTTAAAATGTTATATTATTTATTTGCTAGTGCCTCCACAGCAAAAATGTACCTTTCATGCCACCTCTCCCCTACTATGTATCGTGAAAAAAAGGAGAATAGAAAGAAATTTCAGGTTCGGAGTTGAAGGAATCTGTGGTTGCGGGTCTTGAATACTGAAGGTTTAATGTCGATGAGAAAACGGATGCGGGGAGAGAGTACCAGTCTTTAGGACTCGTAGAGATAAACGAGTTGGTGATTGCGTTTTCGATTAGTATCCAATTTTGAAAATCATGTATTTAAGGAAATGAATCTTTAAGGGGGTTCGGCAATGTTTATCATTTTTATAAGAAAAATCTCAAATTTTTATCACTGAATCATTGATGTATTAAATATTTATTCCTGAAATTTGAAGTTGATCGTCTGTCCCATTGCCGAGAAATAAATTATTGAAAATTGTCCTTTTAACATGGAAGTAAATGGACCGAGCTTTTAAAAGGGCTATATAACTTCTATACAAATTATACCATTTTCAACAAATTTATAGAGATAAATATTCAACTTTTATGAATCGAATGATACATTTTTCAATATATTTGACAGTCTAGTTAATTAGTTATTCATAAATATAAAAATAAAAACTTATTTGCAGCCAATAGAATATAACAAAAGCACTAGTGTAGAATTCCAACTCTATTTCTTGAAATCATTTTTGTGTTAAATAAGAGTTTTTATAATGAGAAAAATTTATCTTAATATTATTTTTATTAATATTATCAAAACAAAGATTTTTATTCGAAATTAACCTCATTATTAAAAAATGTTTAATTAAAAAAATTAGTAGGAAGACGTTGTCACTCTGCAGAAATACAAAAGTTTTTTCGAAGATCATCCAGATAGATACTCCCTTAAGTAAAATTATGAAATATGAGATTGATTCTTTAATTTAATTTTTTATTGGAGCTCTACTATATATCTGGTGAAATTCTAAGGATTGCCTCCACAAAGAAAACAGGCTGAGGAAGCTCCCTTAAGAAAGATTTAGCTGGAGGGGTAAATACTGCGTTCCCACTGCGGTCTCTCTACTAGCGAACTTCCCCGTTCGTCAAGGTTCAATACCATTTGACCTGTGCATTTCGTGATCCGATTTTTGAATTTATTTCAAACAAGAACACCTGATAAACTTTCAAAATAAGTAGAAACTAAAATAATTTATTGTGACATTGAAATGCACAAAATTTAGATATAATCGATAAAAGAAAGCACAAATAGCCTAATATTAAAAATATTCCAAGGATTCCAATAAATTACACCTTATTTTATATGTGTTAATTTTTTCTTTCCTCACTACCTCTGGGCTGCCTTCCATTACTTTCAATTAAATAGGGGTTTTAGAATAATAATTTAAGAAATGTTTTTAGAAATTTTTCGAAATCAACAAGAAATATATTAGTAGAGATCCTTTAGTGGCTTGATGAATCCTTCAATTACTATTCGGTACGTTAGGCAGGCGAAGTCTGCTGGGTAAGCCGAATTCACCCGAAAATTTGCAATTATTTATTTATTGATTGATAAAA
>JALMQS010000030.1:3843619-3981377 GCA_024734495.1 Forficula auricularia | reverse complement strand
ATTTGTCCATATTCTTGAAATAATAATGAGGTCTTATTTTATTTAGCAAATGCTTAACACCAATATGTCCATAGAAGTCATGAACCTTTTTTATTAATTCATCGCCAAATCTTCTTGATACAAATATTCTTTCATTATTTCTCAAACCTTTGAATGCGATATCACCTTTTTTACTACATTCTTAGAATTATTTAACTCTTCTTTGTTTAACTCCTGATCATTCATGATTTCTTCCAAAGATACTATATTTACTACTTTTAAGATGTCTTCTTCGTTTTCAAAGCTCTCTAATACTGGGTTTCTTGATAGAGAGTCAGCCTCTAAGTTTGTGTTTTCTGGAGAGTATCTAATTTTAAAATTATATTGGGATGAATAGAATATCAGTTCTCCAGAGGTTCATCAGTTCTTGCTTTTACTCAAAAGTCTCCAAAGGCTTATGATGGTCAGTTATTACAGTAAATTGTCGACCTATTAACCAATGTTGCCAGTATTTTATGGCCTCTTTTAATAGCTAGGCATTCTAGGTATATAGCCTTGTGCTTTTTTGGGTGGGGTTCAATTTTTTGAGAAGTAGGCTACTGGGTGGGAACACCATTTATCTGTGGTTGTTTAAGCACACCTCCAAGACCTTCAACACTGGCGTCGGTGTATATAGAAACCTCTTTGTCTTGGTCGTAAATTGAAAGTATTGGGCTTGAACACAAATATTCTTTTATTGAGTTAAATGCTTGCTCGCAACTCTCGCTCCACTCAAACTTGACATTTTCCTTAATAAATTGTGTAAAGGCTCTAATGTTTTTATTGCATTTTCAATGTATTTATAATAAAAATTACACTTCCCTAAAAATTGTCTTATATTTTTCTTGTTTTTAGGCCTTTCAAAACATTTTATTGCTATAAGGTTGTCCTTATATGGTCTCACTTGACCTTTCTCAATGATATGGCCCAAATATTTTATTGAATTTTTGGCGAAATTACATTTTAAAAGTTTTAATTTGAAACCTTCTTTTGGATCACATCTATTAATAAGTCGATATGCTTTAAATGTTCTTCAAAGGTGTTAGAGAATATCAATATGTCGTCAATATAATTTATGCAAAAATCACTTAGTTTGTTTCTTCTTATTATGTTTGCTAACACTCTCTGGAATATACTACTCGACACTTTGAGACCGAATGGCAAAGTAGTCCACTGCCAATGACCATTTTGGGTAACAAATCCCAATTTGTCTCTATCTTTACTTCTCACTGGGATTGACCAAAATGCAGAGTTTATGTCTAAAGCTGAGAACCAAGTGCAACTACCCGCTTTCACCATTATGTCTTCAATCCTTGGGAAAGGATGACTTTCCGGAATAAGGATCCGGTTAAGTTCTCAGAAATCGACACTAAACGTGATCTTCTGCCTTCATCCTTCTTGAATGCCAATGTAACTGGGGCTGCAAAGGTGAACTAGATTCTTCTATTAATCCAGCTTCAAGAAGTTTTGATATTTGGTAGTCAATTTCTTTTGATCTGGTAAAGAGCATCGATATGGTTTCTTTGATACATATTTATATTCCATTAATTTATTTGAGCTTCCACATTTTGGACTCTTCCAACGTCATATTTATCCTTAGCAAAACCTTTTCTTTTTTAATAGTAAGTTTTTTATATCATTTCTTTTTTATCGTCTAAATGACTTAAGTAATGTTCATATTCATTAATGTTTATATATTCATTTAAATTTATCTGTTTTATTTTATTATTTTCTATTAATTCAATATTATCTATTTTTAATTCTTTTTCAATTATTTTTGTATTATCATTTGTTTTTTGGAATGTGTCTATCTCTTCTGATTTATTATTCATTTCTTTTAATTTAATTATCTTTTTTATTTCTTTTGCATTTTTACTGTTAATCTTTTGAAATATTTTTAATTCTTCATTCTGAATCAGTTTAAATTTTTTATTGCATCTAGTCAATAACATGTCTGTATGAAAAGTTATTGTATTTTTGCACATATATATCTATGAAATCAGATATTTTATTTATTTTAAGTGTAAGTGGGCTGGCCTTCTACAATTCTACCATTTATTGTTTTAATATTGTTTTATCTTTTTTATTTTTTTAGTTCTTGTATTATTTCATAATTTATTAATGCACATTAGAACACTGTGTCATGAACAGCTTCAATATTCCTAGATTCATCAACTAGTACATTTAATGTTACCAATGGTGTAGATTTCATGAGCCGTCTGAGTTTTTGGTTCTTAACCCTCAGTATTTTCATTTAAATTTATTTCATATTTTCTTTATATCTTTCTCCATTCTGACATATAGCAGTAGGATTGGTATCTGTTTGTGCCATCCTAATTTTTCACATTGTAGCATGGTGTCTTCTAATATATCTGTCATTAGGCTTTTTTTTATTTCTTTCTATCTTTTGTAAATGTTCTAATCCTATTTTCTAAGAATATTAATCAATTGATCTGTGTTTTTATTTCTTCTTTATCAAAGAATATCTTGTATATTTTGAGTTAAATCCTATAATGATGGATTTATTTTTGATACTTCTGAGATCGAGTTCAGCATCTAGTAGAGACTTTCTTTTTTAAACTGTAATCAATTATTGAACCATCTATACTTCAATTTGTAGCATATCTAGCTTTATCTAACCTCTTTTTGCATAAATCAATAAAAAGATTTTGTCCATTTTGACCAATCGTTATCAGATATCTTTTTCAAGTTACTTCTATACCATTCTTTTGAATTGTCCTCTAAGAAGAATCTTATAATTTGTATCTTCATAATACTATCATATATTTTATGTCGTTCACATTCTATTTCAAAAATTTTAACCATTCTGCTGCATTTTGTTGAATGCCATAAATTATTTAAGTTAAATTTTTTTCGATATCTAATAATATGTTTCTTTTCTTTTAATTTCTAAGTCCAGGTTATTGAAGTATCAGTTTTATCCTCATCGATTCTGGATCTTATTGAAGAATCTAGACTTCCTTCAGTTGATTCTTCCAAAAAAAATCTTTAAATATAAAATTATTGTCTTCATCTATATATAGTTTCTTAATCTCATCTGATAAAGTTATATTAACATTTCTGAAATGTCCCTCTTTGGACATGCTTTTAAACGCTGACTTGATTAAAGTAATTTGGCTTAGTTCTTTGTGTGATTTCTCACCTTGATGTTCTTCAGGAAATGCATAGACTAGATTATCCGATATTAATTTTTATGCTTTTGATCAGATTCACCAAGGAACCTTCAATCTCTTCTTTTTTAGATGTATCCTTACTTTAGTCGGCATCTTTTGGTGGTAGGAGAAAAATCGATTTGTAAGTTTCTTCTTAGGTAAATGAAAATCGAATTCTGAAATTGAATTTAGATTTAATAGGTTATGATACATTGTACATTAATATATTACAAATGATATACATGAAATTATATACAAATTAAATACAGATCAAATATTTGAACAATACCCGAATTGAATTTAGAATCGATTTTTCAGGTCCTTTATTATTTCTTATTAATAATTATAATTTTTGATTTATTAAGTTACACGTCAGCTGAGATTGATGTCAAGTCATTGGGACTGGTTGGCTGGCTGGCTTGAGTTTGACGCGCAGTTTTCAAACTTAAATATATATATATGTATTATTTATTTGTTTGAGACTATAGTTTCGAAGGCTTGACCCTCATCATCAGTCTTTTTAATTATAAATATTATTTTTCATGGGATCAGTATCGCGCGAATATTAAAAATTTTTCTTTCTCAGGTGGATAGCCAGGTAGAATTGAAAAAAAAACATGCCATCTCAGATGAATAAGAAAATAAATTAATCTATGGCAGAAAAGGATTTTAGAAATTAAACTTTTACGAATCCTTAGAAATTTTGAATTATTTCATTTAAATAAAATTTAATATTTGTTTTGCTGAGGATAGTAGACAATTTGATTTACAGAGAATAAAATAAAGATTTTCACTAAGTTAAGATTATAATGTCAAATCCCTATCTTCATCATCAGGCTTATATATCTATAGGATTCATTCATTTAATTAAATTTAGGTAGAAGGGAGTACATATCTTCTATGCTATTCTTAGCTTGAGAAATAAAGCAGATAGCCTTATGCTTTTAATGGGGAAAAAAATTTGGAAAGCGCTTTTCGATAAAACTAGATCATATAAAAATCGTGCCCTAATTAACTTACCAGAAACATAAATTTAATTGTGTTATAATACAAAAAAAATTATATTTGAGTAACTTCTTTAAGTAGCGAAATAAATTAAAGAACAAATTTGTTTTTGCTGAAAATAGCAAAGCTGATTTTATAAAAAAAAAATTAAAGATTAATCTGAGATTTTATAGATAATTTTGTTTACATTTCAGGAGGGTTGCTAATGGTCCGAATAGCTTTTTAGTACTTGGTTTCGATTCCCGAGGGTAAGGCAGCCATTTGACTTGTAATCTATCTCTTCTATTTTCTTTTGAGCAATAAATAAACTTTTAATGTTTTTCTTAAAATTTGCTCAAAAAATATACAAACCAAATAGTATCCGTATTTTGATATTATCGTGTTCCAAACTTCTAAACAATAAGGCTAACGCCTTCTAATAGGAGCACAATACCTGGATGACTCATCAGCTCATCGCTATAAACAAATAGACATTTGAAAAACAATTGGAATGGCCATACCGCGTGTTAACTACTATGCATGGATATTGATATAAGCAGAGATGAAATTCTAGCTAACCAACATATTTGTTTGTTTTTTATTTGTTTTTGGTCAAACATCAGGAGGTTTTTTAGCAGAGTATTAGATTTACGTATGATTATTATCTTTAGTTTTTGATGTTTGAATAGATTACTAGTTTGCAGTTGAATATCCCATTTTATTCAAGGCATTTTTTTGTTTATTATCAATTACAAATTTATTGGCTCGAGGGGTCAAGCGAAGCTAAATTCTACTGCTCCGTGTGCCATTATATGATGTACGAATTGTGTTTTTTTAATCGGGTATTTCAGAATGTATTTTAAATCGCATTAAATTAATCAAAAGAAATAGCGTTACCATAAATGCACAAATAATAACTTAAATAATAATAAACTTCAACAAGAGAAATTGATTTAAAAATAGGCTTGATTTAAAATTCGCCTGTGTGTAGGTTATGCATTCAAATCGAACGCTCTGATTTGCGGGTTGTATCATTAGGCGTTAAATATTAAAACCTTGTGTTTTTGAATACTTACTCATTAAAATAAAATTAAAAAAATAGTAATAATGTTGATAATTAAAACTATTTTTAATTGTGGTATGGTATGGTTATTACCACACAAATACATAGATTTCGTTGTTGGGTCATTCAATACATGTTTTCTTTTTGTATCTGGTTGTGGTGCGACTAATGTATAATGAGGTAAAGGACCAAACAATTACAGGTTCCAAGATATCAGGATGCTTTAAAGACATTGTCTGGAGGAACAAATTCATGGGCACGGAGGCAAAGGTGAAGATCTATAAAGCAGCTGTAAGACCTATCATCACTTACGCTGTTGAGACCCGAGCCGACACAACGAGAACGGAGCAGCTCTTAAGATCATCGGAGATGAAGACGCTATGGTCTATACTGGGCCTAACACTAAGGGACAAAATAAGGAGCATAGATATCAGAGAAAAGTGTGAGATCCAAGATCGTCAAATGGACAAAAGATCGCCGGTACTGGAACGAACATATGGATAGAGCCAACGCGGAAGGACTAATCAAAATAGCGCGGGATGTAAGGCCAGCATCCAAGAGACCTAAGGGCAAACCGCCGAAGAGGTGGAAAGAAAGCTGGGCGTCCTCTTCCACTGAGACGTGAGGCATGTGTAGAAGAACGGGCAATAAGCCTATAATAAAGAAGATCTGGTTGTAGTATTGTTTTTTCACATCTAGACTGATTGGACACTTTCAATGTACTTTTGCATTCACTTACAATAACAATCACTAAATACAAAATCTGTTGTAAAGCCATAACTCTAAAAAATAAACTGCAACGGATCGTTGCTAAACCCTATCCAAATTCATTTGAAATATTAATATGTTCTTGAGTAAAGTACTTTAAAATATAATTTTACTAAAAACTTTATTTAACCTTTTTTGTGGTCCCCAAGGTACTTAATTAGGATATTAAATTTCATCAAAATTGGTTAAGTCATTTTCAAGATATTTAGAAAAAACTAAAAAAGTACTGAAATAAAGTACTAATGTTTGTGGACCGATATGTACCAAAAACTAATCAGCGCTTCATTTTGTTAAAATACTGGTAGGTTTTCAATTTCAATTCAATCGGTGCAACGGTGTGGAAAAATTCGTGGACGAAAAAAACGATAACATACATCCATCCATCCCCACGCACTTCCAAAAAAAATGGCACTTTTTGGCCTCTCGGCGAGATTCCAGGTAATTTTTGGCAAAACCGGCACGTGCTAAAATTCAATCTCATTGAATACTTCAATTTGTGACCTTAATTGAGTCTATGGGTTCCGTAGTCTTTACCTGAGGACCCTTTGAAGTCGCGCTTGCCGCGAGAGCGATTCGAATACTTTCTCCCATGCTTCGCATTGGATAAAGTAAATATTTAATAAAATTAAAATATTCTTATTTGTGTCTGGACCTTGGAAATTTCTAGCTCGGCAATGCGCCTCGTGGTGAGATTTAGGTTGGCCAGGCCTGAATTAGACTCTAAGCTTGCTTATTTAGTGTTGGCTTATCCTAAGAGAATAATCTTTCCGCTTCCGGCTTTGTTTTAATGTTGATTGTTATAAGTTCCTGCAGGACCAATCCGAAAATATCCAAGTTTTTATATTACAAAGTTTGCTGAATAAAATTAATAAGTATGTTTAATATGAAATTAGATTATAAACAAATAAAGTAATCAATAGTGCAAATTCAGACAAAGAATATGTGGGTGGTTGGTATTTGAACTGGGGCCCAATTGTCTCAGTGTAGGCAAACACCCATTCGAGTGTGGTTTTCGCAATCCTTTACTTTGCCGCTTGAAATTGAAAACAAAGCCACTCGGATGACATTCCCTCTCTTCAAAGCTTCTTATATACGTGGGCTAGAATTAAAAGCGGAGCCTGATTTCAGAACAAAGTAAAACAAGATCCTTTTGTTCACTCTCTTATCAGTTGCTCAAAAGCAGAGCGTAATTTATTATCAAGTTTTTTTTCTTTTTTCTTTTTCAATCGATTTTTCTTTTTATGTATAAATATATTTCTCTTCACTTTGATTCTATATATAATAGGTAGAGAAATATGGAGACTGAAAATTCAAAAGTGGTTTAGTTCTGTCCATTAAACGCGATGTCTTCCGCTTTGCGACCATTCGAGAGCCATTAGATTTTGTCGAGAAACTTTTCCTCTCTCTGCTACATTTTGAAATCTGGTTGAATTATCAAGCTCAGCAATATTTTTTTATTGTATTATATTTTACCAGGTTTTAACATTTTCCTAAATCCCAAATCGTTACTTATTTAACTTTGAATGCTTTCGGACGAGAGTATATATATAGTAAGATTTAATCTCGGCTCACGGAAAAAGTAAAGTACTTATAATTCACTCTCGATTCAGTAACACAATGTCGAGTGGAGAATAAGATGAAGTGATTAGTTTTTATAACCAACGGCCTTGATTCGCATGTTAAAGCTGATCACCGAAAATAAATTTAAACTTCAAAGTGCATGATTCGTATAGAATATCAAGAGTTGTAAATATGGGAAAGGGGTTCCAAGCATTCTCTTATGACCCTAGATACATTTCAGAAAAGACATAATAGTCGACCCGATTCTAATTGATTTCTTTGAATTGCTGGTCTATCGAAAAAGCATCTTCTTATTTTATAGATACTATCACGGCATATCCCCCGATAAATTAAATTCAATAATACCTTTTTAAGGCCTGATTTGTGCGAAGCACCCTTTCACGGTCACATTAGAAAAGTGCAGAACCACTTCATTAGCCATCACGTTTATGCTTATGACTTCTAATGTTACAGATCGTTACTGACAACAAATGATAAATTTGAATTATAAATTAGTCGAAAAACGACCAGTATGGGCTCGAAGGCATGGGAATGTGATTTCGCTGAATGACAACGCAACCAGTCACGCAGCAAAACTGGTCAAGCACACTCTGATAGCACTTGGATGGGAACTATTACCCCACCCGCCGTACTCTCCAGACCTTGCTCCTTCCGACTATCACCTGTTTTCATCCATGGGACACGCATTTATCGAGCAGCATTTCCATTCTTATGAAGACGTCCAAAAATGGCTCGACGGCTGGTTTTGCTCACGTGACTTTCAATTTTTTTTGAATGGCATCCATAATTTGCCTACTAGATGTCAAAATGTGAAGAAAGCGAGGGCCGATACTTTGAATAAATATATTTTTTCATTTTTTTTAAATTATGGTGTATTTTTATTGAAAAAACCTGCATTTTAAAGTTAGAGACCTAGTATATTTAAAAAAATTATGAAGTGTGAAGTATTATACTTAATTTGTATATTTGTAGATGTAAGTACCTACATGAAATCAATTAAGAATTTGCTTGGATTACAATGATGAAAAAATTGTTTTGCAATCTCAATATTATTTAATTTAATTAACTCTAAGGTAAAACAACTTTTGTATTTTCTAAATATTGAGCCGTTTTGAACTTAATTATTAAATGAGTAATTCATCAATGAAAAATATTTTTTATCCTTTAACCCTTATATGCATATATTTTTTGTTTTGGGTTTAAAATGTTTTTTGAACTAAAAACATGGTCAAAATACTGGGAAAAATAATTGAAAAAATATTTGTGTAAAAATTTAACTTTATTTTCAAAATTTGTTATTGTTGCAATTTCACAACATTTTGCATTATAGGCAAGTTAAGATATTTATTCATGAAATAATTTAAAACAATTTTTATTTTTTTTAAGCACAATACCACCCACATTTTTCGCAGGTGATATCAGTGTATCATGTCAATATCGTATCAATGTAAAGAGGTCGTTTTCGTCTCATTTTAGATCACAAACTAAAAATAAAAAAAATATCTATATGTGCCCTGATGCATAATGTTGCAAATATACAACAAAACAAAAATACGAATTGAGCTCTTAATGCACAGTGTTGCATAAAAATACATTTCTGCATGCATACAAAAAAAACAAATTATTTTTGTCTAATTAGAAACAAAGAACATACCTTTTTTTCACAAAATTTGAATCAAGTTTTACAGCAAGAGCAAAATATGTAAAAACCACTACAGTGAGGAACAGCTGACAACTGAAAATTTAAACGCCGATGCAGGTATTTGGCAACATCTATGAGTAAGTTTTTGTATTACACTGTTCCAAAACACTGTTGCCAATATGCAACGACATGCACGTACGAAATAAAATACTTCTTTAGCATTTCAGGGAAGGTGAAATAGGTATGTTGCATTTTTGCAACAAGGTGCATTTAAGGTAAGATAACATTTAAACATTATTTAAATTATATAATAAGTTTTTAAGTTTGTCGATTTTATGAGGATTATTATATTTCGGTGGGGTGGAGAGTGGTCGAAGGTGGAGGAGATGTGGGTGGTTCAGGGTGCCGGGAGCTAGCAAGAGGCCAAAATTAATAATTTAAACAAATTTTAAAATTTAACATAACTAATGATTAGATGTTTTAGGATGTCAAACTTGTTACAAATTAATCAATTATATACTTTATTTAAAATCTGACCCTGAGATCTATATTTTGCTCTTCCGGAGTAAGTCTAAATTTAAATAATTTTGAGTTGTTTCATTATTGATTATATATTAATTTCATGAAGTTTCGGCTTCTATTTCTAGAGATGTCATCATGTATTATTGATCGATGTATATATAATTAATCAGGGGAGGTGTCCCTTCCCATTCTCTCATTCTGATATCAACTCTAAATCTCCCAGTTATTTTATTGTATTGGAAAATAATTCATACTTATAGGTTCCCCATATGCATATAAGATAAAAACCCTTTTTTACTTTTATTGACCAAATAATTGACCATTTATTTCCATTACTTATTTATTTATTTCTCTCTAACGTATCGATTTTTCTTGTCAGGAAACTCAAAAATGAAACCATTCATTTTTATCGATTCTTTTACATATCATTGATAACTATTTCTTTTCCTTGTAATAGTAAACTAGAGCTAGTGAAGGGATTAGAAACATAGAACACTAATAAATATGCATTAACGTGTATCGTTTCTAAAATACATAAAATGTCTTTTAATGGAAACGAAGTTTTTAATTAAAAAGATATTTCTAAGTCACGAGAGAAGAAAAATCTTTGTTGAAAGTGTTTAATCACCCTACCTCTAAAAGAGACCCAAAGGGGAATATAGGTATATAGTAAGGAAATTTATGAATAATATATCAAGTTTATAAAAGAAAATCTTTATATATAAAAGGTATATGGAAAGAGTTTCGGAATTTTAATATAAAAAAATGAAAAAATATTTTCTATTAATTGAAAAAAATCACTTAGTAAACTTTTAATAATATACAATTTAACGTAAATTGATTTTAATGTACGTTTTAAATGAGAATTTTAAAATACAATTTAATCATTAAAAGATTGAGGCTTGACCGGGACTGTCCCGGTTAGAAGGAATGGTTCAGGAGTCCCGGTCAGTTTGTCATTTTGTCCCGATTATTTGGAAAAAATTATTAAGTGTTGCTTTGGCAAAGCTAATTGGGAACTAAATTTTAGTGAATTTCTCGACACGATTAAAAATACAAATAAATAGAAGAAAAAGAAAAAACATTGTCAAGACTCGGTACGCTTGCTAGTTAGAGCCTCAATAAGTAATTTCTTTTGTAGATTTTCGACTCAATTTTAATGAAGTCCAATTGAATATTCTCTCTCTCTATAACGAGTATCGTTTTGGTCCGAGTGCTAGAATAATAGGAATTAAGAAATTAATCTCTAATAGTCTGAAACAGGTTTGAACTTATATGAAACAGGTTTAAACTTCTATTTAGCATCCTTTAAATACACCTTAGCTCTAAAGAAAGAGAGATTATTCTATCCGCGCCCTTTCTAGTTATTTTCATCGATCAGATTCTAATGAAAGAATCGCTCACCCGCACATTAAATAATAAAAAAGTGAAAACTTATTCAAGACTTGATACACTAGGGCTGCCCTTGTAATTATTAATCAACTTAAATAGAAATTGTTCATTTATGGCTATACTATGTCTAACACCCTAAATAAAAAATCAATAGAAAAATTCAAAAAATATTTTCTGCCTTTTGAACTAGAAATTCAAAAATCTAATCAGTACTATGTATTGAACGATTGATACAAACGAACTTATTGACTTTCCGTTCTTGGGCTATCGTGAGTATCGGAATCCAGACATACAAAGAGAAAAAAATCATATAGTTGAAAAATGTTTTTCTCAGCGTTTCAGACATTTTATAAAGCACAATAAGCAAATATTTATTATTATGTGCGATTTAATACTAGGGCCGCCTGGAAGGAGAGTAATTTTTAACCTGAGCTCATGATAGTGATATATATTAATAGTTTAGCTCAGTTAAGAGTAATTAAAAATTAATAATTAAAATCATTTCTACTTACTATTTTTATTTGAATCATAAATACTTTGCTGAATATAATTCTCTCTTTGTAAAATCATAAAGAAGTTACTCATTTTTTATTTCGAATAAAAACTCTCGAAATTGTCCCGGTTTGGGAAAAAAATATTATGGTAAGTCTATATATGTATATTTATTCTTTGCAAAACTTTCCAAAAATGCATCTATTATAATTATTAAATTGTTAAATGACCATTAAACGTCCTTTTTTTATTTAAAAGTGTATATTTTAGAAATATAGGAATATTATATTATTATATAGGGGTATATTTAGAAACCAATCTCTATCAGACTTGTTTAAGAAGATACAAACTAAGCCAATAGTCATGTCGAAGTTTTTAAAGGAGTTGATATTTCCTAGAGAAAAAGTTTAAAGTTTTAGCATATTAAAAAAATAATTATTATTTGTTGGATTTTTCAAAAGCAATTCACAGAAAAAAAAATTCATAATAGGAAGCCAATTTTTTTTTTTTTTTTTTTTTTTTTAATGATATTGATGAGAGAAGGAGATACACCAGAAGGTGGATCCCCTAAAGGCCTGTATGGACTGGCCCCTCAATCAGTGAAAAGAACAGAGCAGAAGGAAAAGAAGCCGGGATCACGAGCCAATCTCAGAAACTTAGATACAATTCAATATCCAATTTACCAAGGTTTTAGGGGCTTCGAGCAGTGGTAAATCCTCCGCGCGATAAATTCGGTTAAATTTATCTCCCACTTAATTTTTATTACCAGACCCTATACTTACAGAAAAAATGTCTGGGTATAGCCGGGAATCGAACCCGAGACCTCCGGGTTGCCAGTCAGTTGTTCTGACCATTACACCAGAGAGGCGGACAATTCAAATTAGTTGATATTTTTCAAGTATTCCACCCACCTGTATCATTTAGAGACCTGCATTTCTAATCCACAAACCCATGAGAGAATATAACTACTCTCAATCAAACATATGCAAAAATTACATCAAATATAGAAGAGTAACTTTCTTTAATTTGCCAATATTTAATAGGGGCGGTTTTTTCGTTATCCTAAGCCAAATCGACTGCACCCTTTTTTAACCACCTGTGATAAAAACTACTCATAATTTACCATTCTTAATTAGGACACACTTTTTCATCAACTCGGAAGAAATCATTAACTAGATAAAAACCAAATCATAGTTAGTAATCTTTTTTAGGATTTAAGGAATGTTCCTTTTCTTTTCACCGCTTAATTCACGAAATCATTCTTTATAAAAAAATCTCGGCAGGACTTTTGTGAAGGGTTATTGAATTGTCATAAATCAATCTATATCTACTGGAAGAGATCAGTGAATTAGAGAATAATCTATGGTTGGTAATTACATATAGCTATATATAGAAACAGACGCTTACACCCTATTTGTTTTCTTGAACGCAAGAAAAATTTAGCATTGGTTTTGATTGGTCATATCATTAAAAATAAATGTATATATTTGATGGACTATTTCTGTGAGCGGGTGAAAAATGTTCAAAGAATAACATATTTGTTGATGCCTTGTCATAAAATATTAAAATTAAAATTCATATGAGGATCAATTTAGTATTTTTTATACACCTGTTAAAAACATCAAAGTTAAAGATTATTTTTAATTTTATTAATATTTTTTTTTCATTTGCTTTTATAGTAAATAATTTTCAAACAATAACTTTTTTGGATTCGATTAAAATTGAGTGTGTTTCTGACAGCAATCATGCGTTTTATTAATAGACAGTGAATATATCAAAGGATACATGGCCTCCATGAAAAGGCGAAATTCATTTAAAATATATAATAAAAGATAATAAGAGTTTTTAAATGACATGAAAACAAGGGTGTTTGCCCTTTGATTGTCATTTGTTCATTTGTATTTTAACAAATTATTATAATATATTATGTTTAGTAACAAAATATTATTCGTGTTCGTAATTAATATATACAACAAAGAGAGGAGACATTAAAACTTGACATTTTATTATTATTATAATTATTATTATTTTATTTTTAGAACAAATACTATAGAATAGAAGGGTATTAAATTTCTATTTCCATATTTTAATAAAATAACAGAGAAATTTTGTTTATAAGGATGCAATGTCATCAGCCAAGTGAATTGATTACTTCGTTCGTTTTTGACGTTCAGTTCATTTTCGGGATATTTTTATGCAGCGTCAACGCCAAAAATAAAATTCTACAAATGGGGGTCGGGTTGGCCGAGGGGTTATCGTACCAGCCTGCCAATCAAGTGGGATTAGAATCCGATTCAAGGCAATCGGCTAAAAATCTGATCCCTGCATAGAAGTCTTAATTTAATATCAGTATCGTAAATTGGCTGATGGCTAGAAGGGCCGAAAAGCTAAAAAAAAAATCTCCAAAAATATTTTAACAAAAACATACGATTTTTTTTAAGTTTTATGTGGAAATTTTATTATTACCGTTGTCGTACATATATACAAGCAGCTTAAAGAAATTTCACTCGAATTATTGAAACCTCAATAATAAAATTCACCTGGCGACTTTTACGAGTAATTTTCAGTGAAGGGACCCGTTTAAGCCTTAGTAGTCTATTAAAGAGAGCCATACGAATAATGGCTATATCGACTATTGGAATTATTTTTATTGCTAAAAGTGCAAAACGTGGAAAATGCTTAAAAGTCAGAATATTTGCTCTTACAAGCACGTATCACCAAAATTGAGTCTTTGGTTTAAAGTACTTGTGTGTATTAAGGGGACTCTTTACAAATCTCTAATTACAGATCTATCGCGATTACCTCTGTTCTTTCCAAAATAATGGAAATGGTTATAAACCAACACGTCCTTCGTCACTTAGAAAATAATAAAATAATTCACGATAGGCAATATGGATTTAGACAAAATCGTTCCACAGGCGACATCTTAACATATGTCACCCACACCTGGAACAAAACTCTAGAGGTCGGAAAAGAAACCATCGCTGTAGCCTTAGATATCTCAAAAGCTTTTGGCCAAGTTTGGCACAAAAATCTTCTTGCCAAACTGACAGCCTTTGGATTCACACCAACACTTCACAAATGGATAGAAAGCTTTCTGACAAAGCGTAGTATAGAAGTTGTGGTGGATGGAATATCATCTGAATCGTTCTCCACAAACGCTGGTGTTCCCCAAGGCTCTGAAATCTCCCCCAAACTCTTCCTAATTTATATAAACGACCTTATCAATCAAACGTCAAACCCCACTCATTGTTACGCCAACGATAGCACTCTGCACGGCAAACCCTCACTTCCAAATAATCGAATCAATGTTGCCTCCTCAATCACTCTCGACCTAGACAAACTGAATAAATGTGGCTCTCAAAATTTAGTTAACTTTAATGCAAACAAGACTCAATATTGTCTAATTTCTAGGCGCGAAAATAAAAATTTCCCTGATATTCACTTCGAATCGAATACCCTGAAAATGTGTGACAGCCTAGACATGTTGGGCGTCTCTGTCGCATCTGACCTGTCTTGGAATGAACACATCTCCTCTGTGGCGAAATCTGCAGCAAGGAAGATTGGCTACATATTCAGGTCCAAGCGATTTTTCACGCCCCCACATCTTCTCACCATCTACAATGGCCAAATCCGCCCCTATCTCGAATACGGCTCTCATCTATGGAGAGGAGCCTCTAAATATTCTCTTGCTACCCTGGATGCAATTCAGAAACGAGCCGTCAGGTTAATTGACGGTTCTAACCTCACCGACCCCCTCGACTCGTTAGCTCATCGAAGAAATGTCTCTGCCCTTTCCCTTTTCTATAGATACTATCACGGCAGGTGCTCTGATGAGATAAAATCAATAATTCCCCCCAAACCATGATTTGCACGTAGCACGCGTTTTGCCGACTCCCAACACTCTTTCGCGGTCAAATTAGAAAAGTGCCGGGCCTCTTCATTAGCCAATACGTATATTCCCATGACTTCAAGGAACTGGAACTCTCTTACAGCCTCCATCTTTCCCTTCAAACCTTCAAAACCCGAGTGCATAAACACCTACGTCTACACCCTCTCACTTAATCAACTTTCCCTTCTCTTCGGTAATGCAAGGGTCTTTCGAGATCCATAGGGGCTGCATCTTTACTGGTGCACCCCTTCTTGCATTCGATTGCATTAAAAAAAAAAATTAAAAAATTTTAATTTTAAGGATTCTATATGTATTTTTTGCTGAGGCTTTGGGAAATAATTTTTCGAATTGAAATTAATAAATAAATTAAAATTCTCTCATTTTCTTATACAACGATAGGAAACAAATTAGTAGTCTTGTTCAGGGCAAAATATTAAGAAAAATATATATAAATAGTCAAAATCCTATACCTAGCGAGTCTGAAAACCGTTTGAGCTCGAAGATGAAACTAGGCAGAAAGTTTCGGTTTTTGTTTGGAACTCAATTTTATGATACATTTTATATTAGTTGATCGTGGAGTCACATATTATAAATTTAATCAATGGTATATTCATATAGGATTGCATTGATAGATGTCCCAAACAATCGAATTCTACACATTGTTTCTATACTAATTATAGCTTCAATTCTAATAGAACATGCATTGAATTCCCACTGATTATGCTATTAGCTTAGTTAAACAGTGGCATATTTTCAAATGTTTGGACTTCGAGGCATGTATTAATGGAATCATTTAATTAAATGTTTAAAAAAAGCATATATGACATTTTTTAAGTATTTTATTAAAAATATTTTTTATTCTATTAATATAGATTTAAAACTGGAAAATCATTTAGGTCAAATCCAACTCTGGACTAATTATTATCAATCTTAATTGTTTAAAAATTTAATTTATAATTATCAATACATTTAAAGTGAACTTTGAAATAGCGAAGGATAATGATGAAATTTTTTAGGAAAAATTTTAAACATTATCAGTGATTTTTTAAATGAAAATTTTGTATTTATTAAGAAAGAAAGTCTACTATAATACATTCATGAAAATAGACCTCACGTTTTTTGTTTATTTTCAGATTCGTGTCTTTGGTATAGAAAGTTTGTCAAAAATTAGATTGAAAGTGAAACATTTTTAAGTCTAAATGGAACTTTTTATTAGGACTTCCTGTTCTTGAATTATCGTGAATGTAAAAAAAAATCCAGATAGGGGGAAAATTAATGCTTGAAAATAGTTTTTTTTATATAATTCAGAGATTTCTAAGCACGAAAACAAAAAAAATAATTATAGAAATTTTCGAGAGAATTTACTACACTGGCTTGCTAGTGGTTAGTTTGAAGAGGTGGGAACAACTATAACCTTGTCAGAGATTTCGATGGTGGCGTCTTGGCGTAAACACCCTTTAACTGGGTTGTTTCTTTTGGTTAGATGGGGTCTGGTTGTAGCAAGGAGGATTTTTTCAGAATGATGTTCCTGACTTTCTGACCGTTCCTAGAAGTAGACTGTATTTACAATACTAATTTCACAGTACTTGTATCTTCGAAGATTTAATTTTAGCACCTATGTTTATTTCTTGTTTTGATGAATAATATCTCTCTTCAATAAATATGACCCCACTTTTTTATCACCCGGTATAACCCCGACAATCTCGGAATTGAAATTTCGATAACCGAATTGGAACCCTAATCACGACGAAAAGCTGCTCTTTGTAACCTTTTCTCTCTCTTTTGTAAGATTAACTTGAACGGGTTCTGCGTTGTGTATGAGTTCATCTCATCATAGCTGTTTTGGGGAGGCCCCTGGGGATGTCGCTTTAAGGAGATACCTAACCCCTTAGAACCTACCTTGCTCTATATATATGAGATGAGGAGGCTGGGAGCGGGCTAGAATGGGGGAGAGAAAGAGCCACAGGCTACGCAGAAGCAGGTATTGACGCTGGCGCAGTGACGTCAGCAAAACCGGAGGAATCCCACCCCATCGAGGGCCAATTTCTAGAAGGGAAACCAATCAAGGCATGAAGGGGTGTGTGGCTTGTTTATATGGTGGAGTTGTGACCTAGTAATTGTGCCCACGTGCGATTTCTTGCCCCGGAATGCGACGAGCCGTGCCAACAAGATTACCCGTCTCGCAAGGGTGATAAAAATATGGGCCAGAAACGAGAACAAGAAGGAAATTATTTAGGAAAAAATCAATACGACAAGAATTCTTTTTTATGAGAAACACGAAAGAACGAAAGGCGGATAACATTCAAGAAGTATTTTAAATCAGCTAATCATAAATATCCGATCGGAGCTTTGATGGCTAGAATGATTATTTGGTTAGACCAACCATGGTGAAATGTGATAATAAATTAAAATTTTCTGGCTTAATAATAATAACCAAATGTCTTTATTAGAAGTATTACTTTACCATACGTAAGTAATATATTCGTACATGAAAAAAGTATTTTTTCTACTTCGTATTTACGAAATATCTAAAAAAAAATCTAAAACTATCTTGATTAAAAAATTAAACCTAATCTACAGTAAAAGCTAGTATAGTGAACGTCAAATTTATATTTTTGAAAATATTAATTATTTTGTCAAAATAATGTATTAGTTAGTAAGTGTGTTAGTAAATTTTGTATACGCTCTAGCTCAAATAGTACTATTGTAGATTTGATGCTTTGGTGGTTGAGTTGTTTACCAAAAAGGAATTTGATCTTTTTGATTTTAAGTCGATTCATCCATGTTAAAAACAATGGATGTATAATAATAAGCAAGCACTGGTTACACCATTAATGGTCAAAACATCAAAATTGAATATAACAAGGTTATTTCTCCTTTTTACAATTATATATTTTCTCTCTCTTTAAATTGGTAATTTAGAAAATTCCCAAAATCACTTATTCTCATGTTGATAATTTATGAAAATATAAGTTTTATAAGACAATCCTAGTTATATGAGACTGTTTGTTAAAACGTAGGCCTAAGTGTCTGTTTCACAAAAGATAGGTGTGAAAAAGTCTTATGAAACAATTAATTTAAAATTTATTGGTTTGTTTCCTTGTTATTTTTACTTTTACCCAAATTTAATTTAAGGTATGGATAAGTAATAATAAGCAAATCAAAAGAGAAGTTTCTTCAAAGATTCATCAGGGATATTCTCATCAGAAAGAACATTTCGACACCTAATTCTGAAGTCGTTTTCAAGTGTTTGAGATGTTAATGAAAATATTTTCAGTTTACCATATTGAATGAATTCAAAATACTTGAAACTACATCAGAATTAGGTGCCCGAACGTTGTGATCAGAATAGCCTTTTAAAAATGTCCAATCTAGGGGTAGTTTTAGCCGAAACTTCTCTTCTGAAAAACAACCCAACCTCCGAAGCATCACATTAATAACTAATCTATAACAATTATCAAATGTTGTAAACTATGTTCATAAATGATATTTTATATATATATGAATAATACAAAAAACTCAAAAGAACGATTTCACCGTTAATAACAATGATATAATGAAAACTTTTCCAAACCGAAATTAAATTTCTTAAGTCTATCTACTTTAGTAAAAGTTAGATCAATTAAGTCACCGAAAGTTGATAGATAAATGAAGTAATCTTACTTAAGGGATGATTATAAATTCAAAAGTGGTTTATAAATCAATCACAAAAGGGAGAAAGTATACCCTTCCCACTTCCTACAGGTGTTCCTTTTAATGAGTCTTTTTGCTGAGAAATTATCCTTCTCTCTTATGTATTGATCATCGTTTCAATGGATGATTTCTATCAAAGGAAAAAAATCTATAACCTATCTCTCTCTTCCTGTCTGGAATAAGAAATATGATTGGTGAATTGAATTGAAAAGAAAAGAAAGACCGGACCAGTTATTAATTAGAGAGTGCTATTTGGTAAGTACTATTCAATAGGGCTTATTGAATTTATGAAGTGAATAAGGGACAGGCTATTCGCCATATATTATAAATCGTATTCACGTACTCAGATCAAAACATTTCAATTCTAGTGAAGATTTATAAAAAATATAATCGGATCATTCCCCAGGTAATCTTAAAGAAAGAGATGAAAATGAGATTGAAGAATATTGAATTGACTTAGTCTAAAAAGGATATAAGAAATAAATTAATAAAATGCCTTTTCAAAATTGGTTACTGTTAGAGTGGAGGAAAAAGAGATATTTTTTAAGAATCAGTAGAGATTGTGGTGTTGGTGCAAGGTGAAACATCTTTAATAAAGATAAGAGTAAATAGATTAATGTGAAATAAGTGACCCAGTATTCTTAACTCATAGTAAATCCATATTAAATAAAATATCTATTTACTCTTATCTTTATTTTTTAAGATCCCCTCTTCTTTTTATAAATTTTAGTGATTTGGAAAATTTTATCAGTAAAATTTAGAGATCTTGTAAATATGAAAAAAAAACATTCTCAAAGAATTCCGAAACGTTCCTAATTATTTTTAATTAAAAACTGATATATTGAATGTTTTATTCTATTTATTTCTATCATTCTATCCCATCCCTTTATCATTTCATTCTATTTAAATATTAATTCTAAATTTTGTTCAAACATATTTTAATTAAATAAATCAAAGTTCATATGATTGTTTTTTTCTCTTCAATTCGAATTTTTATATTTATTCATGTGAATTCTATATTTAATAAAAAAAAAACATTTATTAATTAATTTTCATATTTAGGGGTTATTAAATACAAATAAAAAATATGTTTTGTGGCCAATTCATAACTTTACCATACATCTGCCCACCTTTGGTTATTTTAGCAAGTTGATTTTTGAATTGATAGTTTCGTAAGGGCAGACTTTGAAAAATTTGGCCCAAAAAGAACTAGGTCTCAAATTTTAAAAAACTTTTCTCTCTCTATCTAATTTTTTGTCCGCTTTCAACCAAAATCTAATCAGCTCTTAACCTCAATATAAAATATACCATAGATATAAATACATAATTTTGTTTTAATTCACTGGTTTTTGAGCTAGAACGTTATACAAATTTTTTGGTGACACATAAAAACACCCATTAACGAACTAACAGATATTTTTATAAAATAAATTTTGTCTGTTAAAATATAAATTTTTCGATGTTAAATCTATAATAAAAATAATAATTAAACTATTCAATTGCAATACTATTGTAGAAGAGTAGAAAGAAAGCCCCTGGAAAGCTATGCAACCATTTCGATCAATATGTTAAATTTTCATCGGTTTATAATTTTGCAGGAGCAAAAGAAACATTGATAAAAAGTAATAATAACTCATATAGAATTTGTAAACTAATATTTTGAATTAAACAAAAGTCTAAAATGATAAATTATTTTTGTAATACCAGTCGCGAAAGTGCGATTTTCGTGGGGGTAAACCGACTGATTTCTGACTGACAGTACTTACTATTTTCTTCCACGATGTGCATAAACATCCACTTTTTTCTTTATTATTTATTTATATATCCACAGTGACAGAGATCTTTGTAAACAACTTCAATTCATGTAAACTGTCGCAATTAAGTATTATTTATATTAAAGTGATCATTACTCAGTGCCTAAAATAATGGATCATACTTTGGAAACAACACTTACACCGCCAGATCTTACTGAAAAAGCTAAGGCTTATTTTTCCTCTCAAATGGTTATTTCTCCGCAGATATTACAAACAAATATAGTGTATGGCATATAGTGAGAATCCTTGCACTCGCCTTAAAGCTCGTGTGTTGGATTCACACTCGGACTCAGGTGAATGCAATATAAGCTCTCAGCTCATACAGCAACTCTCGCTTGTCTGATATTCCTCATTTTACTCCCTTATGAATATAGTTACTATTTAAATATTTGCATTTGTATTGAATAAGATTCTTTCAAATATTTTGATAATTTTTTTTAATTCAATCAATTTTTTCTATAAATTATACACAATTATAGAATTACTTATTGGTTTTAATATTCGTTGGTTGCAATGTTTACAAGCGGAAAATTTCAAATAAGATAATAAGGTTTATCTGTAGAAGAGTTTCGGCTGAAACCACCTAACCTAGACTAAATATTTCTAATGAGATATTTGAAATGCCCAATGTTTCGATATCTAGTACTCGAAACTTTTTCAAGGGATTGCGGAGTCACTCCATAAAATTGAGACTTATTATCAAGTTATTTTGAATATATTATTCAAAACAAAACGTTTATGAAAAACGTTGACAAGAACGTGTCTGGAGAGTTGACAAAAATGAATAAAGTCAAACTTAAAATCTTCTCCATAATTATATGGATCGAAATGTTGTGTATTCTTCTTATCTCTTAACAAGTTTGGTGGGTGTATACGAAACTGTTTAACTTAAGGAGTTTTGTTGACTTTTAATTCTCATCATAGTCTCAAGTTTGATAAGTATAATAATTATAAATTAAATAGCAAGATAAAATACACTCGAAATTAAATTGTTATATAGATAAAAATAAAATAATTTAAGTTTAAAGAACTAGAAAGTAGTTTAAGTAAAATTTTACCTTAAAAAAGATTACTCTTCAATGTGTATAAAAGGTTCATGGTTCCTTACCTGAAACAAAAATATTAAATTTTAGGAAAATGTACATAGAGAGATTTAGAGTTAGATTTAAATTTATAATATTAACCTGCAAATAGAAGGCGCAGTACTAAATAACAACCACATCTGCTTGGCTTAATCATATCTAATTTAACTTAAGTTAGTCAATTTATTCTGTTATGGATGTCGGCTGTCAGTTATGAGATTGAATGAATATACCTAATATATTGTACAATTTATTATTTCCCAAATTAAAGAGTTAAATTTATAGTAATATTTATCATGTAATATTTATACTTTTTAGTCACTTTATGATTGCAAAATATTTATTTCGAAAATTTGATTAAAACACTATTGGAGATCCCATAAGCTCAAGCCCCGAAGCATCCAAAAGATTTAATCCATCACTCTGTGGAATCTTCGCAAGTGAATGTTTCTTGGCTTTGGCTTGCTATAGCTGTAATTTTATTTATATTTAAACGATTTTTCAACAAATAGTTTTTGATTTTCCTATGGTAAATTTTTCCAGAATAAAAAAATTAATAAATAATTTATTTAAATCGGGAAGATGTAATAAATTAAACTATAATTTATTGTGTCGATTTTTTATTCATTAATTGGATGTTTTGGGACTCGTTAAAGTATCCATTCTGAGCATAATTTCAATTTTTAGAATTCTCTGTTGTTGGAGATATAATTAAATTTCTTTTCATGCAAAATATAATCAAAGCAAAGTTGTGTTTTTTATACATATAGGCCTAAGGAACTAACAGATAATATATGTAGATGTAAAATCTGACAGGTGAAAAAAGAACTAATTCAAAATACTTATGTGTTTGATTATATTTTTAATGAAAAGATATTTGGTTGTATTTCCAGTAAAAGAGAATTTTAGAAATTGATATTGTGCTGCGGAAATGTTGAATTATTCAATTAAAAATACAAAATGGACACAAAAAATTGTATTTTAATTTCGTCCATCTTTCTCATTTAAAATTTAAAAATTAAATATACGTCATTAGAAATATATATAAAAATAAATGTTTTCGATTATTCCATTGATTTAAATTTATATGGTTGTAAATGATAAAGAAATACTTTTTCAAAAATTTATTTCCATCATATGAGATGGTGAATGGACATTAAATTTCAAATCAACTACTTAAATATATTGAAGCTAGCTCAAAAACTAGAGTGAATATCGAAACCAAATTTCACACGTAGTTTTGGTCCATTGAGATTAAGAGCTGATTAGATTTTGGTGAATATCGACCCAAAGGGGGGGGGTGGAGGGGGATTAAAAATTAAAAATCTTGGCCATTTACCAAACTCAACCAAATTTTGTATACATAATCAGTGGGACCCCAGAAGTTTAAAAATGCAAAAACTAACCGCCCAAAATGGGTGGGGGTGGGGGGGTGTAGGGTCAAAAAATGAAAATATAGGCTCTTGTACCAAACTCAACCAAATTTTGTATACATAATCAGTGGGCCCCCAGGAGTCCAAAAATGCAAAAACTAACCCCCTCCCCTACATGATCGTACATAATTTTATTAAATATTAAATATAATTGAGGGGCCAGGTTATATGGTAAAGTCAAGTGGATGGCCACATCAGAACACGTCAGCTTATTGAAATTAAAGATGTCTGGTATTATAAATTATTCAAGATAGCGTATAAAAACTCGTTGAAAAAGTATATATTTAAGTATATAAAAAGAAAAAAATTGAAGCTGCACATCTCTTATTTTAAACCTAAACAAATTTATTTAAGTAATTAAATTAAAAGTGTTTTTTGCCGAGGGTAGCAGAATTTTTATATATTGAAAAAGACAATAAAAGAGTGTCTTCTGCTGGAATTATAAAATTTTATTTATTTATAACGAAACTATAATTTCGTTATAAATAAATATATATACTTATATATATACTTTTTCAACGAGTTTTTATACACTATTTTGAATAATTTATAATACCAGAGCATCTTTAATTTCAATAAGCTGACGTGTTCTGATGTAGCCATCCACTTGACTTTACCATACAACCTGGCCCCTCACTTATATTTAATAGTTAATAAAATTATTTATAATCATGTAGGGGAGGGGTTGGTTTTTCCATTTTTAGACTCCTGGGGGCCCACTGATTATGTATACAAAATTTGATTAAGTTTGGTACAAGAGCCTATATTTTCATTTTTTGACCCTACACCCCTCACCCCCAGCCATTTTGGGCGGTTAGTTTTTGCATTTTTAAACTTCTGGGGTCCCACTGATTATGTATACAAAATTTGGTTGAGTTTAGTAAATGGCCAAGATTTTCATTTTTTGACCCTAAACCCCCCCTCCCATTTTGGGAGGTTATTTTTTGAATTTTTAGACTTCTGTGGTCCCATTGATTATGTATACAACATTTGGTTGAGTTTGCTCAAATGGCCTAGATTTTTAATTTTTAATCCACCCCTCCACCCTTCTTTGGGTCGATATGTACCAAAATCTAATCAGCTCTTAATCTCAATGAACCAAAACTACGTGTGAAATTAGGTTTCGATATTCACACTAGTTTTTGAGCTAGCTCGTCCACAAAAATTTGGTAACGCACAGACTAACGGACAACCAGACAGACTAACTAACTAACAGCCATTTTGACAAAACAATTATTATCTCGAAAAATATAATTTTTTCGATGCTCACTTATTTGAGCTTTTATGTAGAGCAAAATGCCATGGATTCGCTTAATTTTTTTAATCATAATAGTTTTAGCCGTTTTTGAGATATTTCCTAAAAAAAGAAGGGAAAAAACAACTTTTTTCATGCACGATTACAATACTTGACCATTCCCTGTATGGTAAAGTAAAAAAATCGAACTACTGATTCAAGGGCTAGCAGAGGTGTACTTATAATGAGAGTGGCCCTATGTTCAGCACTTGTCAAATATCAATTCATTATTACTATTATTATTATTATATAGTACGTGAAAAGAAATTATAAAATGAATTAAATGTTTGACATTATCATCAGTGGCTATCTCTTTCATTTCCGAGTTCAGTGACACGTGGCATTTGCCCTAGTTGTGTCAGGCGAGCTTTAACCGATGGCCTTCCTCTCTCACGCTTTCAGAAAGGTTTTTTTTTGGAAACATTTTTTATTTTTTTAATTATTATACCATGGTCATGGGAGTTAAGCTATTCAAAATCTATTCTTATGAATTTTTGATTATCAAAAGGTGAATTTAGGTTGGAACTACGATAAACGATAAGGGCGGTCGATGATTCTAGCCAAGCGGAGAAAATCAAAGCATAATTTACCCTGAGGATTAACACTAGATGTGTATGAAACATTCGTAATTAATCAATCAACAAACAAATCAAATTGGACCTGAGTAGAGTTTAATTTCCTTCTCGTATATACAGTGGGTGGCCAAATTATTAGGGACAGTACACTTTTTTTTTCTAATTTTCAAGTTTAAATGAATTTTGTGAGCAAATAAATTGTTTTGAAATATTTTTTTTCTTTATTTTTGTTGCTGGTATTATTATTATTCTCCTGATATGAACCCCTTAGAAAACCTATGGGAGTTCACGAAACGGGAGATCGCCAAAGAAATCATCACAACCAAGGAGCTATTGATAGAAACCCTTATTAAAGTGTGGCATCACAGACACAATCTCCAAAACAACGCAAAATTATGCATAATAAAAGATTTTAAAAAGCATGCCCCGATGCCTGGAAGCCGTAATCGCAGCTTTGCAGAGTGGTCATTACAAAATATTAAGATTTTACTTAATTTTTAATATTATTAATATTAATATTTTTATAAAAAATTAAATAGATAATAATAAGTAATTATGTGGTTTTATATTCTAAATAAATTATTCTAATGAACAAAAATAACTTCGAGATCCAAAATCATTAATTTTTTCATTAAATTCATTAAAACTTGAAAACTTCTAATGTCCCTAATAGTTTGGCCTACCATGATAATTAAAATGCTAAACACAATTTTTATTTTTGTTTTATTTTAAGATAAATGTATATTCGTAAAAGAAATTCTTCTTCTTAAAACCCTTAAATCAAATTCAATGGAATTCTTGATAAATATAGCAACCTCATAAAATATGAATAGGGGTATTGGAGGAGAGAGGGGGATGGAATCGAACCAATCGACTTGATTGGGGAATAATGGAATTTAAATAATTATCGGAAAAGAGGTTTTTTATCTAATTAGATTTTTCCTCTTACTAAAAACACGGACTAAAGATAAATAAGGACACTCGATGGTGGAGAAGTTATCTCCGAAATCGAAGCAAAATACAATGTATACATTATTAATGTAAAATAATTGGTTTAATAAAATAAAATATGAATAGGGAGAGGGATGAGAGGATTGAAACCAATCGACTTGTTTGGGGAATAATGGAATTAAAATAATTATCGAAGCAAAAAATACAATGTATACATTAATTAATGTAAAATAATTGGTTTAATAAAATTTATAAAAAAAAAAAAAAAAAAAAAAATATGAATAGACGGATTGAGGGATGGACATGGAATTGAAATAATTATCGGAAAAGAGGTTTTTTTATCTAATTAGATTTTTCCTCTTATTAAAAACAAGGACTAAATATGAATAAGGACACTCGATGGTGGAGAAGCAATCTCCGAAATCGAAGCTAAAATACAAGGTATACATTAATTAATGTAAAATAATTGGTTTAATAAAATTTATAAAAAATAAAAAAAATTTAAAAAAAAAAAAAAAAAATATGAATAGACGGATTGGGGTCGATCGGGGGGATTGAGGAGGATGGAACCAATCGACTTGATTGGGGAATAATGGAATTAAAATAATTATCGGAAAAGAGGTTTTTTATCTAATTAGATTTTTCCTCTTATTAAAAACAAGGACTAAAGATGAATAAGGACACTCGATGGTGGAGAAGTTATCTCCGAAATCGAAGCAAAAAATACAATGTATACATTAATTAATGTAAAATAATTGGTTTAATAAAATTTATAAAAAAAAAAAAAAAAAAAAAAATATGAATAGACGAATGGTGGGGTTAACCAATCGACTTGATTGGGGAATAATGGAATTGAAATAATTCTCGGAAAAGAGGTTTTTTTATCTAATTAGATTTTTCCTCTTATTAAAAACACGGACTAAAGATGAATAAGGACACTTGATGGTGGAGAAGTAATCTTCGGAATCGAAGCAAAAATACAATGTATACATTAATTAATGTAAAATAATTGGTTTAATAAAATTAAAAAAAAAAAAAAAAAAATATGAATAAGGATTGGATTGAGGATGGATGGATGATTGGTGGATTGAGAAAACCAATCGACTTGATTGGGGAATAATGGAATTGAAATAATTATCGGAAAAGAGGTTTTTTTATCTAATTAGATTTTTCCTCTTATTAAAAACAAGGAATAAGGACACTCGATGGTGGAGAAGTAATCACCGGAATCGAAGAAAAAATACAATGTATACATTAATTAATGTAAAATAATTGGTTTAATAAAATTTATAAAAAAAAAAAAAATATGAATACGATTGATCGGTGATTGGAATTGAAATAATTATCGGAAATGAGGTTTTTTCTTTAATTAGCTTTTTCCTCTTATTAAAAACAAGGACTAAAGATGATCAAGGACACTCGATGGTGGAGAAATAATCTCCGGAGTCGAAGCTAAAATACAATGTATACATTAATTCATGTAAAATAATTGGTTTAATAAAATTTATATAAAAAAATATGAATACAATTTACCAAATAGTATATACAAATTCAAAGCTTTATTGTTGATTACTACACTATTGTCATGGGAGTTAAGCTATTCAAGAACCTAAATCTATTCCTATGAAATCTAAGAGCGAGTTTACGTTGGAACTACGATAAACGATTGGCGGTCGATGATTCTAGCCATACTGATAAAATTAAACATATTTTTAATGTAAGTTTTTACATTGGGGCAACGACAAAAGTTCTGCTTTTTATGAGAACGTTGATAATCGAAGCATTAATTCTCTTAGTTCGATTTTTATTAGTGAAATATGTATCATACTCCTTGAGTCTCCGAAAATTTCAAAATGAATATTGAAAGCCCTAAAATCAGTAAAGAATATTGTATAAATTTTTAAAAACTGTATGTGTAGCGATGTAGAATTAAATAACGTTATATCGAAATCCTGATTATATTTCATAGTTTTAACCAGTAATTTTACAATGGGGCTGATTGTAGTGTCCAAATGATAAATTTTTATGTGTAATAGCAGTATGCTTCTCATTTCTACTGCATTTTTAATTGCAATTATTTCACGTTTGGTATGGTAAATCGTCTTCAAATTTTAACAGTGTGTTTATTATGCTTTTAATTACTTCTATTCCAAGTTTCGAAGACTTCTTGAATTTTTGCATTTGTGAAAGAACTATCTTAAAGAGGTTCTTTTGCGACAATCCACACCAAAAGTTTTAGCCTCGTAACCACTCTATAAATATGAAAGGAACTAAAATTTTAGCGTATTTTTTTTTACCTGACTGTCCACTCATACTACGAAATCTCTATACGGACACACACATACTTGCCGGTCGTTTCCAAGCCATTGTGCTTATATCCCTTCCACTAAAAATAGTCGCCCAAATATTTTTTTTTTTTTTTTTTTTTTTGTTTTTTATCAAAACTACGTTTTAACAAATATTAGTTTTTCATCAAGATCGTGAAAGTCCTTCAATTAAAAGAAATAAAATAATGATCATATCCCCACCCTTTCCCTATCTACCCTATGTTAAAAATGTCATTTTAATTGCAATTATTTCAGGTTTGGTGTGGTAAATCGTCTTCAAATTTTGATAGTATGTGTATTATGCTTTTAATGACTTATATTCCAAGTTTCAAAAACTTATTGAATTTTTGCATTTGTGAAAGAATTACCTTAAAGAAAGGGCAGGCCTCTCTTAGCTTTCCCAATATTAAATGATGTTAGTTGAGGGGAACTTGGCAAATTCTTTTATTTCTACAAGTATCAAAAGAACCAAATTCAAATATCCAAATTGCCGGCTCTTACCCTTGGCCTATTATATCCTTCTCAATTTGTATTATTATTCATTTGAAAATAAATAGAGAACTGTAACTTTTTCTACCCCTTAAATTACATCTTCTCATCATCCCGATACAGATGTAGACCAATTATTCCATGCCTTTGTGGAATTATTTGGAGAATGTTTTTGAAAATATTCAAATTTAAATTCTCTCTTTCTTCTTTTTCGCTCAGCTATTTTACTATTCTCCTTTAATATGTGTTATTTTTTTTTCATTTTGTATGTCTTCCATTTTGATCAAGCCAGTAACATTTATTGTCTCGTTGAACTTATTATTTCTCCTTCATCCTATACTACCACGAAGGTGTTTTTTTTTTATTTTTTTATATCCATCTCGTTTTTATTTTTATTTCTTTTACCTCTCTTCTCATTTTCTAACATTCCTAAAGGGAATACATGAATATCGTAAATGAGGTGATAAACTTTTCACGGAAGACTCCAATACCAGCAATTCAACATGATTTATTAAATGTTGTACACATTCACTAAAGGATTCTCTTTGACTAAAAAGATATTTTGTTCAAATATTAAATATTTTTTTAAATATAAATCTTATAATGATAGATTCACGGGGTAGATTTATTGAATTTTGTAGTGTATTCTTTAAAAACAGTAAATTATATTTTGTCGACGGTAGTTAAAACAACCTTTCTCTAATTCAATAAATCAGTAAACAACAATTTATTTAATTTAACAAATGCGATTGTTATCAATTTGATAGAGATTGATTTAGTAAAGCAGGATATTCGTTTTAGGTAATTGAGCTTTTAATAATCCAATTTGGTTTTCGGATATAAAAAAAAAAAAAAAAATTCCTCTAGTTATGGCAGTAACCTGAGAGAAGGGGACGTGTAAAGACAAAACTGAAATTTAAAAAAAAAAAAAAGTATTTTTGCGAAATTCCAAAGTGGCTCTACCTCTCCTTCAGGAGAGATACGAAATGACATCTCTAGCATTTGGAGATACTTCAGTCAATGAATAATTTAAATAGGAAATAGGAGCTAAAGTGGACCACGTCCAAAAATTTAAAAAATGTGTTAACTAATAATTAAAGATGTATTTTCCAATTCCTAATTTTCGATAATACTACAAAATCTTCAACCCTTCATTAAGATAAATATTCAATTCTAAATGTTTAGAATCCACACCATTATTCCAATATCTTAACGTTTTCTTCTTTTATGAAGTTTCTATAACATCTTAAAGGTATTGTATATTTTGATATTGATTTTCTTGAATCATTAAAATAAAGAAAACATCGAAATCCAGTGTAACAGAGAAAATTACTGACTAAGACCAGTCCCAATATGATGATGTTAAATTGGTAACCTTTTTATTGATATTTAAGATCGTTTCTTAGTAGTTAACGATTGGTTGTAAAAAAATAATAGGATTAATCAATATAAGAAACATTTCAGAACCAAAAATGATCAGATCCATAATATTGAAATTACTTGACCATTTAATTCTCAACCAATATTTAAACTAGTATTCTTATATCAAATAACAATAATCATCGCTTTAAAAACGGAACAATGGCAATTAATTCAAATGCCGTTCATTTCAATATTATGATTTTTGAAGTTTATCTATTTTGGCTTTGAGTGCCGCATATTATGATAAATAAGAGAGCTACTATATATTATTTGTAAAAAAACTAAAAGCAATTTCTATTTGGTTTAATGTAGTAAAGAATGTTAATAATGAAAAATATTTATAATCACATAGACATAAAGATATTTAAAGGTTGAATCTATGCTGAAGATGAACACTAGATGTGTATAAAGAGTCAGTAATTAATCAATCAACAAATAAATAAAATTGGACACAATTATAATAGGTATAGTCTGTTTAATTTCCGTCTTCCCGTATCCAATTAAAAATCTAAAGCCTAAATTTTTATTTGGAGTTTCATACAAAGATAAATGTATATTCGTGAAGAAAGCACTCTTCTTAAAATTCTGAGACTCAACCCTTAATTGAAAGTCAGTGGAATTGTTAATAAAAACAACCCCCACAAAGTAGGAAAATATTCCACTAAATAGCTTAAAAGTTTTATAGTTTTTGAATTAACATGAATTCTAATGGGGAATTTTTTTTAGTTTATGAGACTTATAAAAAATAAATTACCAAGAAAATATTAAAATTGTCATAATAAGTCAATCATAAATATACTAAAATTTGATTAATAATCATCTTTGCTAATTCAAAAATAATTTCTGATATTTAAATTTGTGAAGTTCCCAGAGAATCGTAATTTTTAATTTACTAGGAGGAAGTATAGTAAAGTTTAGAAAAATTGTTGTTTTTACTTAAATTAGGATGAAATCAGAACCAGCATACTTGACGTTTATTATCAAAATTTTTCTAAAAATAATAAATGTATTGTTATTTTTATGTTTACAGTCTAAGGTTTTTTAAGGCGAAAGCGCCATAATTTCGCTTTTTTTTATCAAAACATTTTTAGTCGTTCTTTAGATATTTGAAAAAATTGGCAATTTTAATTTTAAGATATCTTTTAAGCTTCATGATTAATATTTTCACTAAATTTTTCTGCCCTTTTTGAGAAACTTTAAAGAAACAAGTACCTACGAGAATGAGGAAGGATTTACATTTAAATTTCGGCGACACCTATTCGTATACATAGACATTTTAAAAACTACTTCTTTGTTAGTAGAGAAAACGTATAGATCTGAGAAAATATTATAATTGATTTTTTTTAACACAATATTATTATTAATAATGTAATAATTGGTTAATTTAATTGTTTATTGTATTGTAGAATAGGATTAAATTTATATCAATGTACGAGAGAAGTAGAACAGAATAATAATTTTTTATGTTAGATTTTTTATTATTATAAAAATTAAAATAATAAAGTATTTTTCGATCACAAATACTATAGAGTGGAACACAAAGAAAGATCATGGACCAGTGAGTTATTAGTTTAGAACTCAAAAAAGAACGAAAGTCGATAATTTATGACGTTCGCTTTAAATCGTCGCCCCCAGGGAAAACGGGGACTCACTCCATCATACTACACCATAGTAGTAATGTTGATATAGGAACATTGATCGATATTTTTAAAATATATCATTTTAACAATTCGATAACAAATATCGATATCTCTATAATTCAAATGATTCTTTATTCAGAGAAGGACTGAAAAACTAAAGAGAAAAATAAAAGCAAATACAAAAAATTCATTCATCATTTGTAAGGAATTCATTCATGTGCTTTTCAGTTTTTCTTTTACTTAACATACATCGAATGGGGAAGTATTGTAATATTCTGTAAATAATCATCAAGTATTGTCCGATATATTATATAGAGAAATTCATTATCATCTGGATACTACAATCTGTGACAGTGTAAAAACTATTGGTTAAACCCAAGGGGTGAATCGCGACCTAATATCATGTACACCTACTTCCACTTCCACTTTCATTTCCAAGTAGAAGACAATAGATGAAGGGGCATTATCTAATGAATTCCAAAATAATTCCACATAATTCCAAAGAGGTGTGCACCTAATTCCAATCGCGGTTCACCACTCGGTTAAACTATTAAAGAAGAATATTATAATTTCGATATAACGATATCTATACTACTTGCAGTTTTCCAAAATTTTTGAAATATACTTTACTGATTTTACGGCATATTCATGCATTCTAGATAAAACCAGGAGTTCATATGTGACAAGATAAAAGAGTGATTTCTACTTGTATAGAGTAAATAAAAGAAGTAGTTACAATGAACAACTTTATAAAGGACCGAAATATATCCAAAAATTTTAAACCCTAAATATGTCTAAGAAAGCGGTTAGACTATTGCTAGTGTCCCAACAATAGCATAAGTCATTTTGTCTTTTCTGTATTTGTAAATTGTACTTACTAGTATGATGTTTGTTGTTTTTGAACGGGTGTATTTTTTAGATTTGGTGCATGTGACATGGTCTGCTTTGTGTGTTAATAATCATATAATTAGGAGTGCTATTTATATTTATAGTATATTAAAGTATTTTTTGTATTTTTGATCATTATATTTTTGGGCGTTATATTAGTATTATGGGGAAATAATATATTATGTGTTGATTGTATTGTTGTTTTTTGGTGTTGCGACAGATGTGATATTTTATTTTTGACTGAATTGTGTGAGGAAAATTTCATATATTTTTTGCAAATAGCTCATAAAGAATTTTTATTGTTAATAAAAAGAATTTAATGTTTTTTAGGTCTCGATTTCTTTGATATTAGTAGAATATTTTTATATTGCATTATCAGAGGGCTCGTCCTCCTAGGAGTTGAACCCAGGTACTAACACTGTCCGGGCATGTTAGTTCGACCCTCAGAACATTAAATTTTTTTTATAAATAATCAGACGTCACTACGAGTTGTATTTTTGAAAAAATTTCATCTTATTTTCAAAAAGAGATACTTATTTTTTGCTTTAATTATTATTATTAATTTATTTATTTTATTGAACTACCATAAAGAAAACAAATTCAAGATGTCTCCATCTCCAAATCTAATTAATTAATTAATTTTTATTTGTTTTTCATTTGTCAATTTATATATTAGATCATCATTAAGATTTTTTTCCTTTCAATACCTCAAAGGTGGCTTCCCTATGCGGAGCATCATCTGCATACCATGTTAAGCAGAGTTTGGTCAAAAGGAATAAATTAAGTAAAGTAAACGAGAGTTCTAAACATGCTATTTCACGTCCCTGAAGATAACCTTGCGTAGTCTTAAAAGGAAAGTTTGAACTTAAACTTCCAACCCTATAATTAACCCTATATTCTAACTGCGTTTATATTCTATATATTATAAAATATATAAATAAATAAAATAAAACAATCAACAATTTATTTAAAAATGCGTTTACATACATTTATGAAATGGCTAAACCCTTATAAGTTTAAAAATTGGCTGATAGAAAGCTCCACAATAATGTAAAGATTAATCTTTGTAAAAGTTCCCAAATATTATCTCAGCTAGACAAATCGGAATGCGCGAAGGGACTGTGATCTCACCAAATGTTCCTTACCATACCGTGTATATTTTCGTTTTGGTAATCTTATAATAAACTCAAAAAAAAAAAATTATTCCAAAAGTCGTATCCTTTTCTTTCCTATCTGATATAAGTTTATATTTTATCATCATCATCATCATTTGGAGTCACGGGTTAGGCCGTTAGGCCTGTTCTGGCTAAGGCATTATTCTGCCATCGTCCTCTAGGGCGTCCGCGATCTCTTTTTTCCTTTGGGCTTATAGTTCAGGGGCTATTTTGAATGTAAGATATTCAAAAGTCAAGATTCTATTCAATAATTGACGCTATCACTTGAAATGATAACTTTAAAAGAGAGAAATCGGTGGTTAGACCTCAATAGAGGGTAACATACGACCAATAGATAGGTACTAGAGTTTAGCTGTCGATTTCGACATTTAGGAAATAATTTTCTATACACCGAAAGTGTTAAGAAAAAACATTTGAAAGACCAAACTTATCTGCAAACACATTGAAAAATAGATAGAAAGCCACTGAATGAAGAACTTCTACATTAACTCGGTGAATTAGTTGAGAAGTTAGTGTTTGTTCTTCAACCTACACTTTGAAGAATTTATAGTTTTCGGAAGCCGAAGAGTTTGCAGATCGCCAAGGAGTGTGTTAAAAAAATGTGACACAATACATTAGACCATAGCAATTTACTATAAAGGATATACAAGATGTTGTTTCACAATATTAAATAAACTAGTTTTGAAACTCCAAAAATTTTGGACTGTTAGTCTATCTACAGGTGTTGTAAGAGTCGCCTTATCCTTCATACTAAACTATCTTAAAAAGTTAGCAGTAATGTTTCGAAATAGAATATTTGTTTATTATGCATATAGTTTATTAATTTAATTTAATTTATTTAGAAATTATCGGCCATTTACATAAATGGATATAGACTTAATAATGTTAGAAGATGTTAACCTCTCCTTCTCAATATTCCACTGTTTACAGATAAAGAAAGGGATCGTGTCATGTATGGTATTATTAGATAGGCATAAATCGAGCTTTTTCTTCCTGAAAGAATCACTGCTTTTGAATTAATTCGGTTGGTATATTTTTGCACTATGTTTATTTGACTATGTCTAAGGGGTTTATTTAAGAATGTCTAGAAACTTTTGCAAATGATCATACTGGATTTCAATTTCTAAATTTCTTTGATATTTCTACAACAAAATGATATAGTAAATAATTTTTCTTCTGATGTGTTTTACTCAAAAGAACATCATCAATTTGGGAAGCACTTTCCCATTCTGCGTTGGACGTATACGTTGAAAAAAATCTAACCAATATTCATTCACTTGTGAACATCTAGCTGTTAAAGGCACTTGAGATGATGGATGCTGAAGAAGGGATAAGAAATGGGCTGACCCCTTTTCCCACCCTTTTGCTGTCCTCTTAGCTGGCGTTGGCTTGATGCCTTCGGCTGTCATCGGGCCTTAAAACGCCCTGGATCGCCTAAGGGAGGATTAGTCAAGGCAAGTGATAAAAACACTAAGAAGAGATATTACGAATTCAATCGTGGAGAAAGTGGAGAAGTGAAAAAAATGAATTAGATAAGCAAACTGCCCAGAATACAAGTTTGGTACTTGGGTTCGACTCCTTCTGACATGAAATAAAACATATATAATTAAGATCTTTAATTCGGCCTTTAAATTCTTAGTAATGTAAAGTAAATTTTTGGTGAAAAATAGAATGGTAGCGTTAGATTCCTAAAAAAACATATTTTTAAAAATTCAGAAACTAAATTGCTTTTGTTCGGAATATTAGGTAATCAATTTAAAAAAATGAAATTTTTTATAAGCTTTGAATTTCTTAAAAATAAATCATTAATACATTTTCCTGTAAAATAAGTTGTATGTCAAGTCTGTGAATGGTTAAAGATTGAAAACTGAATCTTGGCATAAAAACAATTTTTTCAGCTCAATAGCTACAAAAATTAAAAGCTCTTTTCATTTATCTATTCGATTTTTTTCTGATTTCTGCATCTTGAGGAAATTCTTCGCTTAATGAGCACAAAATCTAAACAGTTTTTGTAGTGAAAATATAAGTATTTCGGCCTCAGAATATACTTTCTACAAGCTTCCGTTCTTATCGTCAATATCGGAATCAATTTATATAGAGAAAACAATTTAGATTTGAAAATTATTTTTCTATTACGGATCCTCAATATATGAGACCCATTCGCCATTGGTCGGTCTTATAAATACTTAATATATATCTAAAGATATTCACAAATAAACCCGGGGATCTTGAATCATAGGCAAGGACACTAGCCACTCACCAACCTGAGCCTCCAAAATTTTATACTATATTAATGAAAAGTTTTATTATTTCGATAAATCATTATAAAAGAAACAAAACAGTGAAGATTAAACATCTTGTAATAGCTTTTTGGATGGGCCTCCTCCCCCAAGTCGGCTTAGATTTATTACTAATATTATTGCACAAGATTGTTCCTTTTAGCAGATGATAACGCCAAGATAGGAAGCGTTGACATTTTATGATAAATTGTTTTCAAAGAAACTTTCTTGCTGTTGAAGATAAACACAGGTGTGCAAGTCAAGGGTGGTTACCATAATACCTTTCCTCTTGAAAAAGACTTTCATAATTTTAAATTATTATTATTAAAAATATATTGGAAAAAATTTCCCTATAAGAAAATTATTAAATTTAAAATTAAGTAACAGGAACTTGAAAAAGGACATTATTTAAAGTTCCATTTACCAAAATTACAATTACAATGAAATAAATTTGGGTAGAAAATTAATAGGATTAATTGGTCTCTTCAACCTCGGTTTATAGATGTAACGTTTCTGCCATTTTCCTTAAATACAGATTCAACTATTCGTATAGTTTCTAGGAAATTCTTTGAGACTGAGGTTCTAGTTTTGTATATATGTACTGTTGTATATATATATACTGTGGGAGTTGTGGATTCCATTTATATAAATGTATTGACAAATTCATGCTATAAAGGTGGTTTTAATATAAGATCGAAACTTAAGAAGGAGTTTTAGATAAAAAATAATTAATTCTTCTTTTAAAAATAACAGAAAATGATATGTAATAGTAATAATAATTCATAAATTGTTCATTATATAATAGTATCGAAAGAGCATAACTAATTAATTATTAATACATAATATTATTGGTTGAATCCTATATTTTGGTATGAGTGAATTCTACATATCTAGGTATATTAAAAAACACACAAATTCAATTAACTATATAAGTTATCAATTATTTATATATAATATCTCATATTTTAATTGACCCTTTAAAATAGGTATAATTCCATCCAGTTGTAATTGAAATTCTATGATAATCAAATATTCATTGACAAATTGCATCATCTCCCAAATGCTTTTGTAATATTAGGGGTGGGAAAAAAGGTTTTTAGTCTGTAATTCCTAAAGTGTATTAAAAAGGAAATGTAATTTTGTAACAATGTCATGAAAGAAAAGAATGATTCATAGTGTATTCATTTCACAATTATTAACTTTAAAAAAAAATCAATAGACACCCAAAAAAATACCTTTAAATTCAGTAAAAAGAGTTTATAACCCTTTGAGCCCTATGGATACATATATGCGTCCGGCGAAAGCTATAGCCTAGGTCAGGGGTTCCCAAATTTTCCGAGTCGCGGCGCCTTATTTCAATTAAAATTTAATCATTAATTATGTGTGATTTAACTAAAAATTCAAATCTTAATAAAAGTAATCACAAAAATAAAATCATCATTACTGGAAATATATAATTTGAAATAAAAATAAATATGTGTAAGAATTATTAATTTTTTTAAGTAGTCATTAATATTTTGATTTCATTAGTGACTGAAAAAGAGAAAATGTTCATTTGTTTAATTTTTTTTTGTGTGTACGGATTCCCCATTCTTTTATAGTCAAAAACGAAGAATCGTTCAGTTCGTTCTAGTGTCAAAAAATTTGTATTTTACTTGATCACACACACAGATATATAGAGAGAAATATTCAATTTTTTGGATTTATGAAAAATTGGAAAAAAAATCGCATTTTTTTGCGAAAATAAATAATTAAATCATTTTGATTTTGAAATTTCATTATCAAATTAAACACGCCCAGCAGGCTTTAGCTTGCAAGCCTTCTGAGAAAATTTTATTAGAAAAAATAAATTATTATTATTTTATTAAAAACAAATTTCGTATGATTGATTTTCTAAAATGAACACCCCAAAATAAATATCTGTTAATTCTTAATTATTTTATTAAAAAATCTACCTAATAAAAATAAATTCATTGTATATAATTATTTAATGAAAAAAATGTACTTATTCGATAAATTTTTTCTTTCCTTTAAAGCAAATGAAAAGAATCTACCGAAATTTCGAAAAAATAATTCCCTTCCCGAGTAGCACAATGTTTCAAACTATATAGTAACTATATAGCAACTATATAGATTCTCGAAATCTATATAGGCGCTACATAGTTACTATATAGTTTGAAACATTATGCTACTAGGGTTATTTCATTGAAAATATTTTAAAAACAATTAAAGATAAAAATTATAAAAAAATAATAAATTCTCTGAAATTACAATTGGTGTAGAATGTCTCACTCTGTTATAGAAAGAAAAGGGTGCGAAATATCAGTTTGGGCACTTTTATAATAATCCCGGAACCCGGATACATGTCGAGACAAGTCCATATCCATTGGAGACATTGAATATTGAAACAAGCTCAGACAAGAATAGCGCCTACTTCTCCTTAACACAAGCTAGCTATTTAAATACTAATAATAAAATTGCATTCAAAGTCTATTATAGAGAGTTGAAATATGTTTAAAAAATTGCAAAATATAAACACATGAAAAATAATTATACTCTCAATCTATAGTTACCTATAGGTTAAACACGTATGAAATAATGTTTGATATTCAGGTGAGTGATCTAAAAAAACTACAATAGATGATAGTTTTTAAGGAATTTGGTGTTGGTACTTGGTGAAACATTTTTTAAAATTATTGGATAAAAATACTTGGTAGGTTTCACATTAGTCTTAGCAGATCAGATGATATTAATATGGAATCTACTTCTACCTTCGCCAATCATCTACATTTGAATAAACACACCTCTTCTATTAGCCACCTAGTTCCGTTACATTTCGAAAGAAAGGGCTTACGTTTAGATTTTTTAGAGTCAACCGAAATAAAATTAGCTCTCTCAAATAAAACGAATATACTAAATAATCAATTAGAAGTTAAGAAAAGTACAATCATTGATTACATTCTTTAAATATTTGCAAATTTGTTTTGTGTGTAAATTCTTATTTCTCAGAAGACCATTCAAAATTAAACAAAATAGATTTCCTAACCTTCTCCCTCCACTAATTTTAAATATTTACCCTTTTGTTATCTTAAAAATAAATTTTACCATTGAGTTGTATTCAAATTCGAAATCCTCATTTCTCAAAAGGCCATTCAAAATTAAACAAAAGTAGACTTCCTACCTTTTCTCCCTCCAATAATTTTAAATATTTACCCTTTTGTTATCTTAAAGAATAAATTTTACCATTGACTTGTATTCAATTTCGACTTATCCAGGTCAGTTACTTTCTGTTTCTCCTGAAGATGGGTTAGTCACCCGAAATATATATATCGAGATTAAAAATTCTCCAAAAATAAATTCGTTTTATTTTTTTATATCTTAATGTGAAACCTACCAAGTATTTTTATCCAATAATTTTACAATAGATGAATTAAAATATATATTTATTGCTCATCATCATCCTAAATCAATTAATTAATTAATAAATAATTCAGATAGCTAACGTATCTATAAATGTAGGTATTTATAAAGGAAGTATCTAAGTAGGCAAGCGTAAAAAAAGAACTGATAACCACCTTGAGAGAAAATTATAAAATTCTCTTTCTCTCGTCGAAACGACGTTGAAAACTAAACTTAAGAAAAGAAAGAAAAAAAATGTATCAAATGAACCTTTTGGGGGAAAATTTTCCAGGTCATAATTATATTATTTTATTTAAGATCATAGTGCCTTCATCGCCAGTCTAATAGAAGAATTTTCACATGAATATTCAAAGAATTCTTATAGTGAAAATTAAATTTACTTTTATTGACACTGAATATCAACGAATTGCTTCATTCGTTCAGAAAGAAGAAAATTCAATTTCAACTAAAATTCTATTAAATATTGATGTGAAATATGCCTTACTAAAGATAAAAACAACGACTAGTCTGTAAAATATTTTAACTCAATTAGCTTGAATGTGATTTCGTTTCTAATGCATAGATTGATTACTAGGCTAGTTAACCGCATTTATATATCCTGTTTTCGAGCAAGTAGCTTTGTTTGCTTATGGATTAGATTACAAGCTTAAGTGTCTCCGATCACTTGCAAAATATTGTGCATATACATATCGCGTTCAATAACGAATTGATTAGAATAAAATATATAATAATTTCAATGATCTCTTCATCAATGAAGAGAGCCTGCAGGCTTTGGGCAACAGATTCCAATCCACTTGACAATGAATTCTCAAAGTACCTACATATTTATTTAATTGGTATTTCCATCTAGATACTAAAGTCTAATTAAAATCTATTTTTGGTTCAACTTGTAATACCTTCAATACGAGAGGATTTGATGCCGAATATCAAATTGATGGTCAAGGTTGATAAAACGCGCAAGAAAGGTGATGAATAAATTAATCATTAAATCAGAATTTGTTCACTCATCAGGTAGAAATCTGACAAATACCCCAAGGGCTATCGAATACTTATATCTGAACTCTTTAAATAAGAAATCGACTGTCTGGCACGCTATGTTCTTAAAGTTGTCAAAAAACGTTGTATTGTTATGCTTTTGATATATTATTTTTATAGTATAAGATATTTATATCAATATATAATATTTTTAGACCAATAGGTAGGTTCTTGCTTAGCGTTAGAAAAAAATAAATTGGCATAAATAAGGGTAGTTTATATGTGATAACGGTAAGGTTTGTTTTTTAACAACATTAAAGACTAAACTGATAGAAAGAACCCGGTTTTCACTGTCACGCCGTTGATTTCTTCTAATTTGATAAAAGTTATATGTGAGTAAGATGTATAGTAATGCTGTTAAAACCTCGTGGGTAATTATTAGCCTACACCTACACAGATCTGAATAAAATCTCAATTTTCTAGATTATTATAACCGGCTATCTGAGAATACTTTATTAGATTTAAGAGAGTGTAAATGGTGAAGCATTTAATTAATGATCCAGATTGGAATATGTACCGGAATGGAACTTGAATTATTAAATAGCATTATGACCGCAGCTTTACAGATTAATCTAAGATCAGTTTGTTCCGTCTCCAAAATAAATTGATCAGTTTATCTTTTCAAAGGTCTTGGTTCTTTGTTTTCTATGGCCTAATGAATCATACTGAAATGCGTTATTTTCACTATAAAATCTCAATGATATACGGCAGTACCGATAAAGTCAGCATTATAAACATTAGATCAGGGGTGTCTAACTCCAACCTTTTGGCTTCTTTGACCAGATACGAAGAAAAGAAATTGTCTCGGGTGGCAGAAAGAATAATTATTCTAATTTTAACGATAGTTCCTAAAGATAGCAAATAATATATACAATAACGATGTCTAAATAAGCAAAAATATCAGGGCATAATACTAAGTGCAAGCCATAGTACAATTGAAAACTATAAATAGAAAAAACAATAATGATAATGATAAAAATTTAGGGGAGTTTTTGTGGAATTTCACAGAAATTAAAGATTAAAAAAAAAAAAGTTTTTATAAGCCTAAATATATATTATTTCTGCTTGTTAAAATAAGAATCAAAACTTTTCATTGTATACTATGAATACATGAAATATATCTCGTATAATTGCAGTATACACTACTATAATGTATTACTTGTAGTTATAGTTATAATTGCCATTTTTCATAAATAGATAATAGTGCAGATGTGCGAATAAAAAATATAAAATTTAAATTTTTTTTTTAATTTTATCCCAAAATTGCTGATTTTAACGTAGCATATAATCTTTTAGCGATGTGAACTAAAGCCGCCACTGGAGTTTTGATGCTCTGAAACTTAAGCTTGGTTTATGAAAGATTTCAATTTGCCAATGGTAATAGATTCAAATTTTCTTAGAAAATCATAAGATGGTGTCATCTATCAAATCCGATGGAATGGATTATTTTTAATTATATGTCAGAAGGGTTGTTTTTCACCCCCTCGGTAATCGAACCCAAGTGCCAGTAAGAGCAATCCGGGCCATCTGGCTCACCTGTGAGGTGCGAACCCCTCTGACATATGTAAACGCGTTAAATGTTTTACTCAAAGATTGTTATCTTAATTTGTAAAAACAACCCTTCTGACATAAAATTAAAAATAATCCAAATAATCCATTCCATCGGATTTAATAGATGACACCATCTTATGATTTTCTAAGCTTAGTTTCATAGTAGATCCGGTCTTGGCTAAACCGGAAAAGGGAAGAGATAAAATAAAATTAATATATTACCAATCATGGAAGTGTGGTTTAAATGGATTAATTCATTAATCAAATAAAATCAATTCATTTGTTGAAACGCTTTTTAGCAGTGTTTGGTAATGCTTCAATTAAATTCTCTCATTTTAATCAAATTTCCAACAAAAGAATTAGGCGTTATTATTTGTTTGTTTGTTTCCCTTGAGTGGGAATTCAAATTGATGATCAATGCATAGCTAGGAAATGAATGGTTGGTTAAGATATAAGCTAATTCTGAATGAGACTACTACCACAACTATTCAAATGAATGACAGTCTGGAATAGATAGGTATGTTGGGAACATTTTAGTCAATTCATCACTCCTCTATCTAGTCTCCCTCGGTTGCCTTGTCTTCCACTGTCCAATTCAATTGTAAACCAGACAAAGTCATCTCTTTATTAACTTACCGTCATGAATAGTAAAACAACATTACTTCACTATATCAAATTTCGAAGCATCTGGTTAGACGAACATTATTTTTATATTTAAATACTACCTAAAAAATATTTCATCAAAAAAAGAAGATAAATTCTTGTTTTGAACCTTACAATCTCTGGGGCCAGCACACTGTCTAGAATTTTTTTGGAGGTTCCTGATCTTAGGTTTAAAAATTAGCTGACCAATACCAAGTAGATTTCGTATTTATAACTTTCGAAATACTTGATCTCCCAAATTCGTTCTTGTTCTGGTTAATAATGAGAGAATCAGTGAGTTTATCGAATTTTTTGATATTCTTAAGTTAATCCATTTATTAACCACTAGATGTACAAATATTACCTTTGGAGTTCTCCCCCCCCCCCCCCTTTATTTTAAAGAGAAATATATATAAAATAAAATTAAGCCTGATTCTATTTAATTAGATTCTTACCTACATCTACACCTTACATACATCACACCTCAAGATAAAAAAATATTTTTTTTATTTTTGAACCCATTAAAAAGTTGACCCTCTTCAAAATAACCATTTGATTAAAATTTTAATACAATTTTTGATTTTTAGAAAAATGAATACATATTAGTTGTAAATATTGAGTTTATGTAGTAATTTATTTAGTTTAGGAACTACATTGCACTAACAAACAGACAAACAGACATTGTAATGACAATAATAGGATCCCAATTTACTTTTGAACGGAACCCTAAAAATCAGAATTTGTTCTCTTATTCTTAATCTTCTCAATAGGTCTGCGCCTATTTCTCCAAATGAAGGACGTTGTTCCATTCGATTTTTAGTCAGGGTGTACATTTAGGACAGCTTTCCATCTTTTTTTGGCCTTCCTTCGGCTTCTTACACCCTGGGGACGACATTCTTTTGCTACTTTGGCCAATCGGTCCTCTCCCATACGATCTACATGGGCTGCCCATTCTCTTTTTCTAATACCGACGCAGTCGACTATATCTGGTATGCCGCTTATCTCCCTTAAATGATCACTGCGGACTCTATCTCTTAATGTTTTCCCTTGTATAGTTCTGATTATCCTCATCTCGGTTGTTCTGAGAAGTTGTATCTGCCCTTGTCTCTGCAGCATATGTCAACACTGGGCGCACGCTGGTCTTATAAATGCGAACTTTACTCTCCGCTGACATATATATGTTTCGCCATATTGAATTATTCAAACTTCCGTATATTCTGGCTCCTTTAGTCACTTGAGTTTTGACTTCTTCTCTCAAATTCCTATTGCTCGATATTTCTACTCCTAAATAGTTGAATTTGGAGACTTGTTCTAATATGGTATCTCCTAGTTTTATTTCACACCTTTGGTTTGTTTTAGAGACTGATAGACATTTTGTCTTCTTTAAAGAGATTTCCATATATTTGTTTTAAATAATGTATGTATTGTACAGTGTTGCCTGCCCTTAGTTATGGTTGTGAAGCGTGGACCTTAACGAAGGCGCACGAAAACAAAATAAATGTCATCCAGGCGGCAATCGAAAGAAGATTGGTCGGATTAAGCCTCCGCTGTCAACGCATGCTTGGGCTGCACAATCGGGATATACGCGAAATGTCGGGGGTAAGAGATATGCTACAATATTCTCTCAGGCGAAAACACGATTGGGCAGGTCATCTTGCCAGGAGAGATGATGAAAGATGGAGCCTGGCAGTGCAGCTATGGATACCCCGTGAAAAGATGAGACCCCTCGGGAGACCGCCAATCCGCTGGGCCGACTCCCTGAATAGGAGCATTTCCCTTAGAGCGACAAATAGCCAAACTATCATGGAGCACTGGACTACGATAGCCAAAAACAGAGACAGATGGAAATATTCTTGGGACCCGCATGCAACGAATCGACGCATCGAATAACGGGTCGTCTAAGTAAGTAAGTAAGTATGTATTTATTTTTTAAATAATATTAGTAGGTACATTACAAACACTTATGGCACTGAGCAGCCGTAGAATTTAATTCAAAGATTTTCATATTTTTAATCTTTTGTGGAAATCATAACTAGATAAGAGAAGTTCGTGGAAAGTTTGTTCTAGTAACAGTCTGCAATCTGACACACGAGAGAGTATTAATAAACTGGAGCTTTGCGGCAAGAGCCATCAGCTAAAACTAAAACATTTGGCTGGCAAAAATTTCCAAATCATCAAAATTTTATCGACTTTTATAATTTTTTTACTTATTTTTATAATAAATATAATTATGTAGACAAAATATGTAGAAAAAACAAAGATGAAACGCCTTGCTAAGTCCAACTTCAGTTTACCAGCACTAGACATTACTAAATGCATGTCTGCTATTTCTCCATCATGAATTTTCAATTTCTATTTGTTACGTAATAGCTAACTAATTAAACACCATACTGACAAGTAATGTTAACATAGTGAATCATTTAATTGTTTGTTTGATTATTTTTTGTTTCTTTCTTTGTATATTTGTTGAAAATACACTTGAAAATTATTAAAAATAAAATAATAAATCTGAATATCTTAAGTTTCGACCAGAACACGATTGTAACATAAAACGGTTCATTTATGGATATATTTATATTTGTATCATGTTTTTGTTTATTTTGATGAGTAGGATATATTGCAAAAACAACGTCAACAATAGTGTTAGATTCTGGATATACTTTATAATTATGAAATTTCCTTAATTTACATTTATATATATATATATATATAAATAGCTTTATTTTTGCACTTAGAGTACACATTGAAGAGGTGTGACCCCATAACCCGTTGTATTGTCTCTAATCCGGGATAATATCTTAAAATGAAACTAGAAATGTATACAAATTATTAAATAGAATGCAAAAATGTGAAAATTTTCCTTTCTACTTTTAATTTAGATTGTAAAATTCTCATGATCTAAGAATTCACGTTTTATGATTCATAAATATGTTGATGATTCTGATGAAGCTAATTTTATTCTTGAAGTATTACTAAAAGCTTGATCTAAAGTTAGATATTATTCGCTAATCTGAATTTTAAATTATTACGTTGATTCTATAATTCATAATATTTTCAGGCCAATCAATAATGTTAAAAAGCTGGGCTGTGCGGGTATCTCAGCTCCACCCAGGTTCCAAATGGGTATCATTTAATTATCAGAAAACCGATTCGGCAGGAATGAAGTTTACGTCTTGACCTGGAAGAGGGTCACTGATGGGAAATTCAAAACACTATCCCTCTATTAGTTTGTTGTCTAATCTCTAATGGAACCCTTTAATTATTTAAATTTTCAATTGAACCCCACTAGAAAAATCATAGAGAAATTGGAAGAAAAGTGAAAACTTTTTTCAGGCTCTGTATGAAATTTTTTTGGGATTTGGCTAGTTTTACGTCATCGAAGGGCATTAGCTACAAAATTAAAACTTACTAAAAAGGTTCATCTCATTTAAATACAAACTTATTTGTCAAATTTCAGGAAATTAACTACACTCATTTAAAAGCTCCCCATTTAAAGAGTCCATTTTTATTTGGTTTTCTGTATTTTCAGAGGGAAATTTTGAAATTAGAAGGTCCAAAATCTAGATATTAACTTTTGGTTTTGAAGAATATCAACATTTCAGCACCAGGACGAACTTTTTATAATATCCCTTCTTATCGTGGTTATTGAATTCAAGACACAAAGAGTCCTTGAAAAAATTTAGATATGTTTTTTGAAAAGATTTATAAGCCTAAAAATGATGAGGCTTTGCCATTTTTTAGGGTTCCATTCAAAAGTAAAATAGAACTCTATGTCTGTCTGAGCACTGTAGCAGTTAAACTAATTGAGATACAAACTTTAGAAGTTATTTGTTTTTATTCTCCCTGAAATCAAAAATCGTACTGAAATTTTAATCAGATGAATATTTTAGGAAGAGTTGAATTTTTTGTGGGGTCGAAAACAAAAAATATTTTTATGTAAAGAATTGAGTGTCTATTTGAGAAAGAAAGATTGAGTATTTTCTCAAAATCAACTTGTGATATTGAATTAATTAATTTTGAGAAAAAACTCAATCTTTCTTTCTCAAATAGATACTCAATCTTTACATAAATCTGCCTTCGCATTGGTCCGATGGTGAATTTTTATTTCAGTTAAGCATTAATTTTTACTAGACCAATCGAGTTGAATGTAGTGAAAATAATTGGCTTTCGTTATATATTGCATGTTTGGAGGTGAGTGTCTCAAGGGTCTAGACTAGTTTCCCGGAAAGCGTACTAGTGCTTGGGTTCGTCTCCCGAGGGGACAAAACCCTCCTACATGCAATATAAACATATCTATTAATATCTTTGATAAATGACCTAAATTCATGTTTTTAAAAAAAATATTTATTTATCATGGGGTGTGAGGAATACCAGTAAAAATCTTCTTAAATATTTTGTCTTTTTCAAGAACAAAATGCAAATAAATAAATTAACTTTTAATTTAAATAACTTTTAATAATACCTTTAATTATGTTATTTTAATGTTCGTTGGTTATCAATACAGGTGATATGTACTAAGTACGTCAGAAAATCTTTCTCCTTGGATTAATTTCTTTTAATAAATGTTAGACGAGAAACATGGATGTTGACCTCCCGTTTGGTTTGTTGTTCCCATTTCAAGTTCAAGGCCTTGCAAAATCTAAAGTTAAAGATTTTTTTTCTTATTCGTTTCGATTAACGTTCTGCTTAGTATAAAATGCAGACATAGTTAAAAATAAACAACAGATTAGATTTCTAATCAGCTTATTTTTATAGAACTCAAGCTTATCGGAACGAATATGTGCTTTGTTCGTACTCTCTCAAGGACATTTAGAAGAATGCATTTAAAAAATTATAAGGTAATCCTCACTGTTAAGGGGGTTTAATTAATTGTTATAATAATACGAATTTTTTGTAAAAAATTATATTTAGACTTCATTAAAAAACTTTTTTTGTAAATGAGGATAAATAAACCATATGATATTGATTAAAGCCCAGTTTCTTTACCTCTGGATAAGCTTGCTATTTCGTGCCTGAAATGCTGAAGGCCATCCTTAGCCTTTCAGTTAAAATTCTAGATTAATAATAATCTTAGAGAAATATACGGTATGTATTTTTTAATTCAATTATTGACTAATGTATTTTTATTATATGACTTAGCACAAAAAGCCTACAATTATCACTAACTAATTTCTTTAGTTTATGTGAGAATTAAAAAGTTTCTATCTTTGGTTGCGGGCATATCTGACGATTAACAATCAAAGATATTTAGCAAATTTTATTATAACCCACAATTCTAGAACCATAGGCCACGTCCATACCTTCTCCTTTCTTTAAGATCTAGTAAATTTACGAAAATATTGTTTAATTAAAATAAATTTTTAAAAATTAGTTTGACTTTTATTTAAATATTTTTACTATATTACTAAAAATAAAATGTTTATTTAAAAAAAAAAATTTGAGTCAAGGCCAGAAAAAAATTACTAGATACGTGAGTGCCAGTGTCGTGCGGTCCATGGATGCTGTAGATTTCAGCGCATCCCTTAGGGCCAGTTGTATGTCGGTTGGTAAACTCCTTTTAAACGTTGGCAAAAGGTAAAACCTTAGAATGAAAGTGCCTGTCATCTGATTGGCCATCCCACCTGACACAAGGTGAATTTTAAGGTTTACCCTTTGTCAAGGTTTAAAAAGAGTTTACCAACCGACATACAACTGGCCCTAAGAGTATCTTCATACCGTATCATATATGAATCTCGTTTAGCTTAGGTTTAATTTAAAATTTATGGAACTTTTTTATGAATAGAATTTTCCAGATTTCCTATTTGAATCATTTTCGCTATCTTATGGACAATACTTTGATTTTACGAGGTTGAAAGTAAATTAGTTTATATGTAGGTACTCGACGTCAGACTTTCATTTAAAATCTGTAAATTGAATAAAAAATTAAATGTGAATGACGAACTAAAAGATATTTTTGCAGAAGTATTTGATTGCACTTAGCCGCTTTTTTTAATTAATATTTTGTCTACCTTATTATAAAATTGTTTTACAGACGAGCTGACGCGAAGGCTTGTCTAGTGAGCAGAGGGTGGGGGAAGCATCACCAGACACAATCATGTTCAAACCTGAACCATTAGCCCGGTCATTTAATCGCTACATCTCGATCCTGAGAGCCCCCTGGTATTTAGACAACTTAATTGGCATATCAGTTAAGGGAATGGGTACCGCACGATCGAACGGCGCCGCGTTCCTGCCTAGCATCTATTTGTACACTCAACAATTTTATAATTAGGTAGACAAAATATTGATAAAAACAAAGAGGCTAAGTGCAAGCCGTACACGCAAACCATAGATATCGTAAAATTTTTAACATCCAAACAAATTATTTTATATCAACCCAAAAAATATTTATTGAAAGTACTCAGACAGAGCCTTTAAGATAGAAAGATGGATTATTATTTTTACTTGTCCCTGGAAGTAGTCAAAGTGAAGATAGACTGTCCGCTCTCTCTATAATATCAAATGAAAAAATCTAATGTCAAATTTGAAAAATTATGTCAGGCGGTTATCGATGAATTTTGCGAGTAATAAAATAAAATTTAAAAAAATGAAAGGTCCTTTTATGGATAGCATCCTCAGGCTGAAAAGTCACCGCCCGCCCCTGCACTGTGTTTTATGACTTGTTCTGAATACAACCGAACGTATTAAATTTTTTTATTATTTTCGAAAATCGTTAATCATAATTATTTTAATTTTTCTATAATTTTTATTAATATACATGTTTTTAAGTAGAATTTTATAAAAAGAAATATTAATGCATTAGAAATAGAGCTTAAGGTTTTAGAATTAAGGGCCACCCTGTATGCATTGTTCATAATATTGATTAAATTTATTTAAGTCGAAGCGACTTTTTCTAACATATTGAACATCTTTAGCAAAATCCTTGACATCCTTTCCAAAATAGGAATTTATCTTGTAATCTTTATTTTTATAAAGATTAATAATGTATTTGAATTACAATAATAAAATCTGCCATATCATTGCCTTTTCAATTGTTTTCAAGTTTAGATCGCCATATCTTTCTGCCCTGCATCAAATAGTAATTGCCGTATATAGAGCTATGATTTATCTTTTACTTTTGTAATTCACCTGGCGGGGGTATTAAATAGTGCTTGAATGCCAACCGGCTGCGTTCAAGCAGCATTCATTTTTGTCAGGCTAATGGCCTGAAGATAAATTACGATATTATTCTTTCACAGTGCATGAATACAAATGGATGAAATCTCTCTAATACACTAAAAATACGTATAACAGATGAATAAAATACTCTAGCAACTGTATTTGTTGCTCGATGAATGGCCAGAATTAGAGAGGGTTGCGTTTCAAAATGGATCTCTGGTATTAGTTTGAGGGTTGTTGAAAATTTGATTGCTTGATATAACAAATAATTATAATTAAAATGGTTTCGACAAGAGAGTGCAGCATTTTTAATTTAAAAGGGAAAATAAATATTGTGATTTCTGCTTAATATAAATATTAGATATTATTTGAGTAGGATATAGTCTTAGATTTGCCTTCGTCACTTTAATATAAATTCCCACTTATGTTAATTGTTTTTAGTCAAAATCACGCAAAGATCTTAAAGTCAATTGTAAGTGATTGTTTAGTAAAATAAATAAATAAGTTAAAATAAAAATTTCGCCTAGAGCAGCGAAGTTTTTAATGTATAAAGAAGTGTTTCTTAAACGATAGGCCCCGAACCTATTTTGGATCGAATAACTATATTTTGGGGTCGCGAAACATAGGGCAACAATGACAATGAAACAATGATAATACGCAGCGGCCAAAAATTGGTTTAGTTAATTCGAGGTATATATATCTGTCATTGATTTTCCAATAATTTGTGAAATTGCTATTTTGTATTAGATATATTTTATTTATGTGAAGTGAAGTTCTCAGCATTGGCAAATAAAAAAATAAAATCACAGTATATATATATATATATATATATATATATCAAATTTGAAAAATGTTGAAGATGCTCAAGCTTGTTTAATACTTGATTTAATAAAGAAAAGGAGAGATCCATCTCATTAATATTTAAATTTAATAATTATAACTAAGTAGTTTTAATAAATGATAAAATTATAATAATAGGTATGTTTACTAAAAATTTGCTTCACTATAAATTATTTATGATGATTTGCTTGTAAAAATGTTGGTTTATAGGTTTATACCATATAGGTATCTATAAAATATGGGGTTGCTAAAAATTCATCAGTCAAAATGGGATCGTGAATGAAAAAAGTTTAAGAAGCGCTAGTATATAGAATAAATTAAATCATGTTCCGGGTGGTAGTAGGAGGGATCAACTGTAATTTTACAGAATATTGTACGGTTATGGAAATAATGTAAATGTAGGGATTTTGAAATAAGTCGGCTCGATAGATAATTACAAAATTTGACTCTGACAAACAAACAGATTCCAAGTAAAATAACATCATGTTTTCTATAGGAGAGTTTTTTAATTATACCTCCACGTGGTCTGTAATCTATAATGGCAATCCATTTGTAATTAAGTACAATTAAAACTCTAGTATGATGTTAAGCATATTCAAATTTGTATAATATTATAAATAACAAAACAAATGAATCTCTTATTAACTCTAGATTGCATTTAGAAAAGAAGAAAGACGTATGAATGTACGTGAGTATTAATAATTAGATGGTGCTGAGGATAAAATGACGCAACGCTTATTGGGTGCAGTCAGTCTGTCAGTGAAGTGAATGAGTCAGCCGAGGTCAATAAGAGAACCAGGTTTGACATTTATCATCACAAACTCAGATGGAAGTAAGAAAAAACTTGAAATTCTTAGGCAAAAAGTGACAAAGTTCGAGAAATTGCTAGATAGTTTAGAGAAGGGTAGCAAGTTCTAATCTTAATCCGCTTATAAACATTCACTTGAATTATAAGTCAACAATGACTCTACTATACTTCTCTTGGCTCAGATAACACGATAATCACTCGAGTTGTCGTTTAGTTTAGAATGGTAGTTGGGGGGTTGATGAAGTATATTAGCTTTTTTAGAGCCAGTTAGGTTTATTAGAGCATTGAAATTAAATGCGAAGGGTCCGCATGGGCGAAAAAGACATCCCTTCGGGTGCAATTTGGCATCCTTATAGGAGAGAGCCAAGTCGGGAATTTTGGAGAGTTGCCATTGGGAGCCCTGGAGTCTGCAGCCCCACCCACATACCCAACCACAGTCTAGGAGAAGCTGAACTAATACTATATGTGAATAGATTTAATAATCTGAACCCCTAAGCTCACGGCCATTTTGAATAATATATGAAAAATCAACAGCAACTGATTGTTGCTAGACTTTATCCAGAGTCGTTTGAAATATTAATACATATTATGTTTATTCAAATATCACTGGATATTTGAAGTCAATGGTAATAAAAAAGTACAAATTGACCGATATGTATCAAAAAATAATCAGTGCTTCATTTTGTTAAACCAATCGAATGTTTTCAATTTCATTTCAATTGGTTGAACGGTGTAGGAAAAATCGTCGACCAAAAAAAAGGGTAACATTACATAGTTAGAATACAAAAATCGCTCTTTGTTCAGGGGATATTCACACGATGATCCCTTAATATTCATTAGTAATAGAAAATAATTAATTATAAGTGGATTTATTTGTATTTTGTTTTTGAAAAATGCAGATTTAAAAAAAAAACATTGTCTAAGATCCGAATGCATAATTTCCAAATATTTTTTCAACCTTGTAAATTTTTAAGAGAACTCAATTTCCAAATATTTTTTCAACCTTGTAACTTTTTAAGGGTACTTCAAGATATAAAATTTTATAAAAATTATAGACAATAAAAACACTTTTTTATAAATACTGACAATTAACAAAATCGTTAGAAGCAATTTTCAGAAAAATCTGAAAAACCTAAGAACACAAAAATTAAGGAAAACTTCATGTTGACTGGTTTGGGCTTAAGCCTTGTTTTGATATTTTGAACTGATCACTAAATTAAGTTTTAAATTGAATGCATATCGGTATCCCAAACAGATCAATTGCTTTTGGAACATTTTCAGATTCTTAAATACCACCAATCGCGAATTTTTGTTGTAATCTTTTATATTAACTTCGCAAGCTATTTCATATTTTCAACAAGAAAATGAAACAAGCTGATTTAATTGGAATGCAAAGTCTTAAGACTATTTCCGAAGATGTTATTCCAATACTTCACTTATTTTATAAGATATTAGTGAAAATAATAAACTTTTTACGTCAATCAGGTTTCTCATTCAATTATTTATTTATTTACTTTGAAATGAGTAATGCGTTCCAATCTGATGATAATGGATGTTTATTTTTAATATTTTCAAGATTCTTGTTGAAATTTTCTCTTGTGGAATTTTATTTAAATAGGTACTAATATTAAAATAATTTTGCAAATCAAACAGAATGAGAATTGAAGTGAAAACTCCTTTAGTTTGAGTTTAATTTAGTCTTTTGATCTAGAAAAGTTTTCCAATATTTGCAGATACTTATACTTTTTGAAGACGTTATTATTAAAGTCAATAATAAAATAAAAAGAACATATATTAATTTGAAAATTTAGTTTGATGAGTGAGAGATTGAGAATTCTCAAAGTTCGTAGAAAAATTTTCAACAAAAAATCTAGCATTATTTATGCATCCCACATGAATTTCATTTGCCAAGATTTTAAAATAAACCATCACGAAAAATAAAAAAAATCTGAATCAAAATCATTTGAATCGTTTTTAGAAAAACTGATTTGTGAATAAAATAGGTTAGTTTGTGTCAAATACACAATTTTCAAAAATTCAACACTTTTGCGATTAAATTAGATACTAATCGAACAAATGCATTCGCCAACTCGTTTATTCCTGTGACTTCTAGGGTCTGGAACTCTTGTCCAGTGTCTGTCTTTCCGGCGACATATTTAGTTTTTCAAGTCCCACATCCAGAGGTATCTTCATCTCCGGCCCATCCCTGAAATTTCTTTTCCATTTTATCCTGGACTACAGAAATTTGAATTTTTTGGTACAGTATCTTCTTGGATCAATATCATTATAAAACCAGACAGGTGATCGCAATACTTCCACATTATATTCTATAGGTAGAATATAAATGTGAAAATAAAAAATGCTCATGTCATGACTATACCAAACACCTGTCGTATTTTAAAATAAAATAAAAAAAATCAATTTCATTTTTTTACCCAATAGTTCCACAAGGAACTACGAGTAACTGTACAAAATTAAAGAACAATAATTTTGAATTAGTTATATTGAAATATTTTCTTGAAAGTTCGTCGGAATATAATATATACAAATGTTTGATTTTTTAACTTATTGTTTACTTGTTTTTACTTATTGTTGTTGATCTTTTTATATGCGACGAAGGAATTCGCATAATAATATAAATATCTCTCGAGATAATTAACAGCCGGAATTTATATTATCAAAATACCCTTGTAGTCTGCAAATTCCCTCGTCGTGTGTTGTTTTCCTTTGTATTTCGTTTCGCAGAGGTGGATGGGTAGTGAATGAATTCACTCAAAAATCTTCAATTTTTTTTTTTGCTTATTCGCGTTTAAAAATGTCGGAAACTTGAAGAAAAATACTTTTCGAACATAATTTATTATCTATTTATCTATAGGTAGATGTGTCTGGATTGCAATACTCAAGATAACTCGAGAATGGAAAATCACAAAAAGTTCTGATGCCGAAATGTTATGGGTTTTCTTACAAAGAACTTGTATATTTTGAGCTTATTAGTATCACAGCTCGAGGATGAAAAATTTAATAAATTAAAAAAAAAATGGAATCGTTAAAATTATTGAGGCTAACGAATTGAAATTTAGCATAAAAGTATGTATAATTAAAGTATTCTTTGCGGCTAAGTTTCAGCTTTCTAGTTCAAATCTTTGGAGGCCAAAAAATTGTCAAATCGGTAAAATTTGTCGAAAGCGTACCGAATATAGAAAGTTGTCACTTTTTTCTCAGATGTAATTTGTAAATTGGCTCAAGAGAAACAACATCTAATATTATAAAGCAAAATATATTGTTTTGCAATATATATAAAGATTCATTCATTCATGTATTCATTTGTTTAAAATTTTTATGAAAAGCTTTTCACCTGGATATGAAAGAAAGAAGCATCAAGATGAGGTAGGCAATCTAATTATTATTCTTTTTATGTTCATGATTAAAAAAACAACTTCATTCAAGTTAAGATATAAAGGTAGTAAGTTCTATTGTACTTTTGTCCTTGGGTTCACCTAAACGTAGGCCTCCATCGCTTGGAATTTAATGTTTTTTTACTCTTTAAAAAAAATCAACGGGAAAAACGAAAATTTATTCATATTTTAATATGAAAAGCACATTTTTTAAATTAAACTAATATATTTAACGAGAAAAATAATATTTAGAGGAAAAGATGTCGTTTTTGTATTTATTTTATAAGTTAATGTACTCTGGAAGCCGTTCTAGATTACTATAATTAAACAGTAATTTTACACAATTAATTCATGAATAGATCAAAATTCGATGTAGATAAAGGATTATTTTTACTTGGAGAGATTAAATTTCACTCATATCAAAGTCGAATAGATAAATAGAATGAATCTTGAATGAAGTCAGTTTTTATAAAAATTTTAATTACACTGATAAAAAAATAAAATTTAATCTCAACATACTTCCCAAATTTTAAGAATAAAAAAACTTAAAATCAATTCTAAAAATGCCATTCAAGAAATCAACATTTATCTTTAAATTACTTTTTTACTTTAAAATTATAATTTTCCTATTAAAGTCCGGGGAAATTTCGTTGTTAAATTTGGTGGGTTATCAAATAAATTTTTATTTAAATTAAAAGTCATTTAAAGGATGTTATTAAAGTTTTATAAATAAGAATTATATATCTCAAATAAATCGTCTCATTCACGTAAGAAAATTTATTATCGCTTGTATTAAGCCATATTAGTTTGCCAAAGAAATTTTCAAAAAAATGGATTTTTGATAACTAGATAAGAAGATAAGTTAAATAAATAATTATAATGGAAATATCATAAAAAAGTTTTAATGAGATTTTTACATTCATGAAAATAAACTGGTAAATATTGAAATTAACTAAATTTTTACTTTATTAATTAAGCAATGAGCTTAAAACTATTTTTTCAGTCACTTTAATAAGCCTACGTTTAAACTAAACAAAATTAAATATTTAAAGCTACATGTTTCCTGAAATTTATTGTACGTTTATTTGTCAAGATTTAGAAAACTACACTTTTAGATTTATACATTTTTTTAGAATTTTAATTTTAGTTTCACTTTTTATTTTTAACAATGTTTTAAATGAAAATAATATATTAGGTTAAAAATAAAAACAATTCTGTTACCATCGACAGTGAAATCTTTTATTCAACTAATGAAAATAATATAGTTTCTCCGCAAGGTAAAATTTTTTCAAAAATAAGTTGAATAATAATTCTCGCTATTTCTTGTTAGCTAATATTTAATAATAATAAATATAAATTACCAATTGAAAATATGAGAGAAAAAATTAAAATTAGAATAATTTTCTTTTAATTATTTTGTTGTAAAATGGGGTAAATAAACAAGTATTGAACAGAAGTCACACGGAAATATTTATTTACGTTTCAAAATCGGAAACTATTTGTTCTGCACTCTGGATTATGTAGAAAATGAAAAATTTGACATTGACAATGTTATTCACATAGAAAGGAAATCATTTGAATAACGGAATGCAAATAGATAATCTCTCTATCATTATAATTAATCTACTGATAACGAATTTTAGTTAAATTTCCTATTATTTCCTGAAGAACAAATTTCTGAATTGATATATTATATATTTGATAATTTATTATATCGAGAAAACATTTTCTTGTGTTCCATTAGATTGTGTCATATAGGTAAACTTTCTAAATAATATTTAAACTCATAAGATTATCTACACTCGTCAATTAAACGGAGGCAAATAGCACCTGTCATTTCTTACTGGAGGCAACAAATCATAAATTTTGTCGCAACTTTAATCATAAATTATTCTAGAACTGACAACGAAAATCAATCAGAATTAACAGCAATCGTTGGGAGAAGTTTGTTTGGCGGATGAAAGCAAAAGGGCCAAACTAACTAATACTTAGCTCGATGAATGATTTAAGTTAATCCCTGATATCATCATCAATTTGGGCATGGATAAGTATTATCACAAGTGTTGGGATTAAAAATTTACTAGTAACGTCTGTGATTCGAAATTCGAACAATAGATCATGGATAGAGAGAACCCAGCAGGTACAATCATGTTTCCGCCATTTTATATATTTATTTAGGACAACGATGTTTACATAGAGTGGAGTTTAAATGATGGTGAAAACAGGGATGATTGATTCACTGAACTAATGAAACAAAAATTGATTGTGTTGTTCGTTTGTTTTGTCTGATGTTAATTGATAGACTCGGAGTTTTGATGAAGGTATTAAAATACACCAAAAGTTCGACAAAGAATTTAAGATTTTTTCTCATATTAGGCTTACCATAAATGTGAAGTTACAAACTGTAACAGGGGTCGAAATTATCTGAATTTTTTGCAGAAGAAGAATTATAAAAATTGCCAAATGTCTACACACGATGCGAAGCTTACGTCACTTTAGAAAGAATTTAATGAACTTAGTGGATAAAGTTTATAGAGAAAAATATGAATTGAGCCATTTAAAAATATTTAGATTTCTTTCAATTGCTGGTAACATGGATAGAAATTTGTCAATTCAATGATGGATTAGTTTTTTATACTCGATGCCTACGGATTTGCAAAATTCTTTTAATTGTCCAGGTCCGTATCGTAAAGTCTATGATAGCCCTATTGGTCAACTAATATTTACAGAATTTAAAATGGAACTCAATTAATATATTTATATATAAGCTTTAGAATTTCTGATGTATAGGAAATGCATAATGGTTCTGAAACATTATAACAATATTGGGATTCTTGGGGTTCTATTCGTACTTAAGATAGTTTTAAAACAAAATATATTGCGGACTATCCGTGAACTTCTGAAATAACTTTATTAATTTTATTCTATATACGAAAAATAATCACTTATTCATTTATACTAAATTTTGGATATTGCTATTATTAATTACTAGATATCTTATGAATTAACAAAATATAATATTATCTGAAGGTAGAACAAGTGAAAAAAACTTGTCGATTTTTAAGAGAATGAAGATGACGTTTTAATAAATTATTTTATTCAAAAATAGTACTTTTCATTATGCTTTGACTACTTCTCCATAAAATATCCACTAATCGCCTCCTTCTTTTCAACGAAGCTCTCTTCTTTTAATATAAAATACAAATGCCGTTAAAATTTCTGTATAGAATCAAGAGAGATGGTCAACAACTAAATCTGTAGTCTTATGGATTATTTTTATCATGTTACATTTTTGAAATAGAAATTTTATTCTCGAAAATTTGAGAACTACTTGCTGATAATTCTTTAAAAATGTATTTAATTAACTCTAAAGCTTAAGTACAAATGTAATTATTTCTTTTACTCTATTATTCATTCGCACTTTGTTGTTAATTAAGTGGTTTTAAGTAAGCATTAAGCGTAACTGCATAGCTACTAGCTAGAAGAGAGCTGCTTGCTCGATCGCCAGTCACCAGAGAGACAGACAGACAGACAAGACACCTGGCTTGGAGTTCTGTGTTCGCGATGTATGTCAGTGGCCTGCAGTGGGTCATGGACAATGCTCAGGCACCCAACACTATGAGAAAAGCGAAAACTAAAACAACATTCGCATTAGAAATGCCAATATTTATAAAACCTCTTTAATAATTGATTAAAATTATTCGGTACGCTTGGCAAGAGAAGGAAATTCACACAATTTTTTTATTTTATTTTTCAAGTTTATATTAGAAACATTCACAAAATCTGTTTGTTTTTTTGTCCATGTGTGTGTACGTCAGAATTTCGATACCAAATGATAAAACAATAACCTGGTCAACTACAAGCCGGACACGCTTACCGAGGGTTCAGTACCTTATATCTAGAGACCGGATTCCTATGCAATTGCATATTTTGTTTGCCGCCAAGTACGACCCAGGAGATCAATTATCTATCCGAATCATGAATCTAGGATACTGTGGGTTAAATTTTATACTGTATTTTTGCATATTTGAGTAATATTGCATAAAATTGCATATTTGAAGGAATATTGCATACAATTGCATATTTGAAGGGGTATTGCATAAAATTGCATATTTCACGCCAAATACAGAGGTTTTAAAAGTAATTTTTCGGAGAAAGAATGAAAAAAAAGATTAAATAAAACAGGAGGACACTAATTTAAATTCGAAGAAAATTGAAATAGGCCTCTTTGACACGAAGTGTAGTGTTGGGCTACGAAGTTGGAAGTTGTATTATAAAGGATGTAAACAAGCTTCAAAACAACAACCCACTCATTTTTCTTATTATTCAGTTGTACTATATTATATTTTCTAACGAAAATAACGAAAAGTTGGCAATATTGTTCTTACAAAGTAAAAGTGGGGGGTTTAAGTTACTTCAAATTCGCCACCAGTACGTCTTTAGATGTGGAGCGCTCCTTTTCATGATATAAATCAATTTTAAGTGACTGTAGACATAATAATTAGAAAAAATACTTATAAACAAAAATTATTCACAATTACAATCAAATTTTAATTATTTTTGAGAACCTTTGTTAATTATTTATTTATTTTTAATGGCCTTCAGGAACTATAGCTCATTTTGGCAATCGAGTTTTCATGTGTGTGTGGAAATGTGTGTGATTATTGTAGGGATCAGATTATAACCGGTTAAATATTTGCATTATTTTATCAGTTTATTATTTGTACCTTAATAAGAAAACTTTGTTAATATAAAAAAATAAAAGAAATATATTACTTTCACAGCATGCCTTCAAATATATAGGTAGTCTTTTTTCTTCAATTTTAATTTTTTAGAGCATAAAAAATTTATTTTTCCATCTTGTACTGAATATATTTGAATATTTCAACTTATTATTACATATTACTTGCATATTTCAGCATTTTTAACTGCATATTTTATGGAATATTTTGGAAGTTTTTACTGCATAAAAATCGGGTTTCTACTTTTATATCTTACTAAAAACTTGAATAATCAAATTCGTTCTAATTTTTCCTTGATATAGATGTATTTGTAGAATTTTTTCATATGTTTATATTTAATAATTTGGAAATCCTGTTAGGTACAAATATAGTGAAAAATGGGTACTTCGACGCCCTTCTACACCATCATTTTAAATTGAATTCGCAAGTTTTGCAAAGTAAGAAATACAGAAATAAACATAGATTATTATTGAAAAACTATTAATTGCTAATTACGATTTGCCTCGCTATTCTAATGATAACAAATTTTAATTTATTAAATAGATTCATTCATGACAAAAATAACATTTAATTTCCTGATGAAGTAGAAATAGTTTGACGAAATGTTACTTTTATTAATATTTGTTTTTCTCCACTCCCTATGAATCCTTATAGCACTAAAATATTATCTCGGACATGGTCTCCTAGAAATATTACTCAGATGTTAAAGAAAATGGTTGCAATTGCATTATGATTATTTTTTTAGATAATCATGAATACCTATATATGAAATAAAAATTATTTAAATGAAGAACAATTCTTAATCGACTGTTATCATTGATATAAAGTCTATAAATAAATTTTGAAATTTCAAAAAACTTTTTCAATCGTTTGATTTATAAAATAATATTATTATATATATTATTAGTACCTTCATATAGTCTTAAGAAGAAGCATTTACTTACTCAAAATCTTAGAGATGCCATGGATATTTTAATTCTTCTTCTCGAATTTTCAAATTAACAAGAGAATATTGAACTTGCACGGAGGAACGCTCACTTGGAACTAAAGCAAAATTAAATAATTCGATCGAGTTTTTATCTGTCTGGAATTCTATGGAAAAAAAACAATTTGCAATCCTTAAAGGTGTGAGAAAAGAAAATGATAAAAAAAAAAAATGGGTAAAAGATAGAATGCAGTTTTCAAATACCAAATACATTTCCCTTTTATGAAAATAAATTATTTATCTAAACAGTTATTATAATAAATGAGGGAAGAAATGTATTATAGTTTTTGTATTATTACTATTTTAATAGTTCCTCAGCGAGAACAATTTATATTCGACTAAAACTCGTTTGGACTTGTCTTTGACATGGTTGAACTGGAAGATATATCTCATAAAGAGAAACAAAGAGGCTGTCATCTGCTTGATGCAAATAAACATACACACATATATATCGAGATGATATATCTGTATATAGGTATATATTATTTATTTGTTTGAGACTATAGTTTCGAAGACTTGGTCTTCGTCATCAGTCTTTTTTAATTATATATTTGCATCAAGCAGAGGGCAACCTCTTTGTTTCTCTTTGTGAATCAACAACTCTGCTACTCTCGGCAAAACAAAAACTTTTCAATGGAAGATATATCTACCAGGCAGGGACTTCAAAGCTTCTATCTGGACCCTTTCCGGAAAAATCATTCATTTTAATTTCCTCTTGAAACTATGCAACAATTTTATTTCATTTCGAGAACCAATATACATACTTTTCAAAACAAAAAATGTTTTCTATAGAAATATTTGAAATAACATAATAATTTGAAAATTTAAAGATCCTGAAATTTTGAAGTCGATCTTATATATTTATGAAAATATTCTGAATATTTGAAATTTTAGGGATGCGCCGCATCCACAGAATCCATGCCACTGATATATATATATATATATATATAATTTATTTGTTTGAGACTAGTTTTGAAGGTTTGACTTTAAACATCATTCTTTTAATTAGGAATATTTAATCTGTAAATTCTCATGGGTTCAATTGCCCAAATGGATGTAGAAGAATTCGTTTTGTTGTTATAGCAAGTTATAGCTCTGCTACTCTGCTACTTTCGGGAGAGCAAAATCTTTTCAATTGAATTTTTTCTATCTGTCTGTATGTCTGAGTTCAAATACTCACGAAAACACAAGAACTAAAAATTGTAGAATGTTCATTCTGGTGTCAGTTAATGGCTTTTTATTTTCCATAACAAATAAGTTTTTAGATTCAGAAATTCAGATTTAAAAATTCGAAAAAATCGAATTGTCATAATATGGCAAGTTATCGGAGGGTAGTAGCTAATGAGCTTGAATTTCACAATATAGGTATTTAAATTGCCATAACTGAGTATGTTGAAGTATTGTAATCGTGAATAAAAAATATTTTTTTATTTCGTATTTTTGAAATAATAATTATATTTAAAAAACGGCTAAAACTATAAAAAAATGTAGCGAATTCACTGTGTTTCGGTTTACAAAAAATCTTGTAAAGTGTACGTTGAAAAATTTATATTTTAAGAAAAATTAATTATATTACCAAAATGTCTGTTAGTTAGCCCGTTAGTGTGTTACCAAATTTGTGAATGGTCTAGCTAAAAAACCGATTAAGATATCAAAAACCAATATTTAGATAATTTATATTGAGATTAAGAGCTGATTATTTTGAATAATATACTTTGAATTGAATTAGATTTTGAATAATATACTTTGAATATATATTCTGTGCACATTTTCAACTTACCAGCTCAAACCTTTCGTTGGCAAAAATTTTCGGAAATCGTAAAAGTAGTTTAAAAAAGTTAGCACTTTTTTCTCAAATTTTCGATTATTAAAATTAAAAAAAAATTAAAAGATGTAAATTTTTTCAATATATATATTTCGGGCTATCAACCCATCTTCAGGAAGTACAGAAAATAACGTTTATTTTCTGTACTTCCTGAAGATGGGTTGATAGCCCGAAATATATATATTGAAAATTTTTTTTACATCTTTTAATTTTTTTAATTTTAATGCGAAACAAGTGACCAAGAATCCTTAACTCATAGTAAATGAATATTACATATAATATTTATTTACTCTTAACTTGATTAAAGATGTTTCACCTTGCACCAACACCAAAATCTCTACTAATTAGAGAAGTTTCGGTTGGAGCTACCAAGATAGAATATAATTTTTTTATAAAATAATCACATCAGAATGCTCGTCGCTTTGACACTTAATTCTGTAGTCGTTTGTAAGTACTTGTGAAGTCTTTCGATAGAGACCGATTTTACTCAAGAGGTAGAAACCAAATCATGATTTTAATAAAAAAGTGTAATTCATTTTCTATTTCTCTCCGAACAATAGTTTACCCAAAACCTTTGTGAATATTAATCGTGAATGCTATTTTTTTATTTATTTATTATTTTTTTGGATGAAAATGTATTAATAAAAAAATGATTTATGCATTTCGTTAATTAAAAAACCATCAACTGATTGGATCCATTTTTTTTATTTTTTCATTAGCCGGGGGGTGATGAAATGTTTTTTTCTCTAGTATTTTAATTATTCGGAGGATTTTTTTTCTTTACAGAATCGATTCTCTTTTATGAATTTTTTTTGTTCTAACTCTAATAGAAGAGCTTTAGAAAACCACCATTAAGTTAGAAATAATAAGTTTTTTTTTTTTTTACTTTTATTATTTAATTAAAAGTTGAAAGAATTTTTCTATAAGATGATAAAATAAATACATTTATTAATAATTAGATATTAATTAAAAAAAGAAAAAAATCAGAAGGAAAAATTACCCGAAGCCTGCCTGCCGGAAGATCATAGTATTGAATTCACGATAAAATTTATTTTTAGTGTTGATACAAGGTCTAATACACTGCCAGAGCAATTTAACTTGTAGGTAAATTAAATAAGCTACAACTTAGAATTTATAAGCTATATTTATTCATTTTCCCAGAAATTCAAAATCGTAATAAAATTTTAATCGAATGATCATTTCGGGGAATGTCGAATTTTTTGAGGGGTTGAAAATAAAAAAAAATATTTTTCTTTGTAAAGATCTCCTTAAAAGTAATATAGGCTAAATTCTTTTAAATTTAATTCAGTTTAAAATGTGAGAGAGTTATTTTAGGCGATTTTTGTACGTCTGCATTCTGCATTCTGATTAACTTAAAATTGTGAAAAAATTTCTCAAATTCACACATCTCTCCTTATCAACTAAAAATAAAAATAAGAACGAATTTAATATCTCAAGTATTTCGGGAGATATAAGATACGCATATGATGTGGAACTTTTAAAGAATTAGCATCGGATTGCGTTAAGTGGAAGCGGATGGTTACATCAAACCATCATCTTAGGACTATATATTCGATGATGATAATGATGATATTCTTGAAATTTCGGGGGTTGCTGTCACAAATAAAATAATAATTTAGTAAATTAGTATGATTTAATATATTTTATTCACTATACAGTTTCGTTCGCCATTGGTATTTAAAATGAGAGGATTATATCGACAATTTCCAGAAACAAATACACGACATTCGCTATGGAGGATAGTGAACGAAATTGAAAAGGGAATAAAAAATAATCAATAATAGTAATTTACTAAATTATTATTTTATTTGTGACTAACAATCCTAGAAATTGGAAGAATAATACTACATCCACAGTCACTTATAAGTTCTGGAAGAATAAATTAAAAGATAATGATGATGAAGGTACGTAACACTCAGTATGCGAGATCAACCCGCATTTGGCCAGCTTACTTAAAACAGTACTGAAAAATTTCATTAATAATCATTCTCTAGGTCGAAAAACCTTCTGCGAGCCATAGCTTACTAAAAGCTTGGTCTAACTCGAATTAAGCCTTCGAGATCATCATCGACTACCTAATCTTCAACTTCAAAATTATAGCATCCAGTTTTCTAATTACTAATTTAAAGTATCTATTTGCATGATGTAAGCCAACTCTGATCCCAGTTACTAAGGATATTGTTAGCTATTCAATTAAACTTGAATGGCCAAAGTAATCTGTCTAGGTAATTTAAATTTCCAAGTTTTTCTTTAGGAAACGAGTTCACCTGATCGAAAGGGCTTAAGACCGAGATCCGGCGCATGCTATAATTTAATCCTCGCGGGACTTGGTGTACTGATTGCCTGTCCTCTTGATTGGATTACCCAAGTTACAGCGGAGGCCAATTGACCAGAGGGGGCCAGGAAGGACCTGGAGGTGCCCACTGCCAATCAAGCCCCATCATCTCCGAGCTGTTGTCACATCTTGGAATTTCGTTATAGTCAAATATTTAATTTGAACTAATATGGTCCCAGTCTGGATCCTAAACTAGCAAAGTTCTTATATCAATAGCAAGAATCTCATTTTAGTAATGTGTTCCCCGATCTCTTCATATTTGATAATGGAATAAATAAGATGAAAATGAAGTCGACATGAAATATCTAATATAATAATAATAAATTACTCTAAACGCTTAGAAGATATTTTTTTGCTTATTTGAATTAAGAAATGTTTGAATCATGTATGAAATTTATGGAATAACCCAAAGACGGATTGGTGAGTGCTCATTTGCTCATACATATAGACATCATCATAGATAGGAGAGCAGAGCATAGTAAGCCTATCGAAATATCGAATTATATTGTATTAATTGTTGTTGGGTTTAATAAATAGTTATAACTAATTATGGGTAATTTAAATAAAATAATATAATCTTCAATAAATTCAATCACAAAAATATACCTATGATTTAGCAGTTACATTTCTAATTCATATCAAAAGTTATTTCATAAATAATTGAACTAAAATTTCATAAGAGTTTTTAATTACTTAAAATAGATCTGTTTCGGAGCTATTTTAGATTAAAAAAATGTTTATTAATGTGTAAATAGTTTTATTAATGGAGGAGTAGTTCACCTTGAACAGAAATAACATGTGGGGAATATCGCGTGAAAGTGAGAGAAAAGCTGCAATCTTTTAAAATATTTATTTATCGCTAATTTGTATAAAAATAATATACTATAATAGCACAACATTGTTTGATTTAGTCTACCCTTCGTCGGATCATCTAACATTCAATAACAGAGATAGTCTGATTACAAATCAAAACCTATTGCTGCGATCCATTTGCGGATCCAGGAGTTAGCTCAAGGGGCAGGTGGGGCCCCCCCCCCCCCCTTCACCAGACGATCGAAAATACTGTTATTAATTGGGAAAGTAAACTTAACTTCGTATGTGTTTAACGAAAAATTGAATGTTTTTAAGAAAATGCATACCTATATAGGCAATTACAAATCAATTAAAGAAATATGTAGTACTAAATGTAATCTTACATCGCTGTAGGGCACAGGTTAAAATTGAGATAGAGACATGAAACGTGGGGGATATTTTTTTTTAAATTTATTTCGAACCATATGAGCATGGGGTAGCATAAAAATTCAAAAATACCCAAAATAAGGACCATCCTAACTGGAGGGGTCCAAAATCATTTACTGCTTCGGACATCTAAAGGGCTTAATCTGGTCATGGTTTGTAGCTAAAGAAATGAGCTGAGATTCGACAGACAAGTTTTGTATTAATAAACTACATTTTTTTGACGAATTTTAGCTATCTTTCTAAAACCCTTCGCTGGCCAAAAAACTGGCAAATCAGGAAAAGTTGTGGAAAACATACCAAGTCTTATAAAAGTTTTCATTTTTTTAATATAATTGATTTTTGAAAAGTATAGGTGTTGTAACAAAGAAAATGAGGTGTTTTACACCTCCATATGTATGTCTTAAAATCTATCACAAGAAACATAACTTTAATTATATCACTTTAATAAGTTTTGTAATTTGAAGCTAAGAATTATCTGAAATACTTCGAAAAATTTCCGGTAAGTACATAGAGCCTGTTAAATAAAAGAATCAGAATAAATCAAAAGAGGATTTCGAAAACACTTGTGATCAATATAGGCTTCAAAATAAAGGTGTGCATCATATCTTGACTTGATTAACTCCTACGTTACGGTTTTATCTTAGATTCAGCAGAGATTTTTTTTTAGGTTAAAACTAATTTTTTGTATATATATATTTGTTGTTTCAAAACCACATTTACAAACCCTGACATTCTTTACACTTGACGTAAAAAGTCATAACTCTATTTAAACAAAAGTATAAACTTTTTGACACACACAAACTGAAAGTCCATCAATCAAGGGATGTTCTAAAAATCGAATATCGTATTTGTAGTTGCTAATTCGATATTCATATTTGATTCTAGTCTATAGTGATTACTTTTTAATCTTATTAAAAAGCAATTAGAATGAATTGGCTCAAAGTTAACTATAGAGGATGAGAGAGGGAAGTATCGAGATGGGAATTCCCCGAATATAAATTACAGAGTCGATTCAACTGAGAATTGAACACTAACCATTATTAACCATTACATGAGTTACTGAACTTTATCGCTTTATTTAAAATTACATAAATAGGATTGGATAGAGAAGAAAACTAAAGGATAAATTTCGATAAGAAGAACAAATGAAACATAGTTAAAATAGATTCTATCTTTTTCTGTTTTTTTTTTTTTTTTTTTTTTTTAATTTATCATGTATTGTGAAGTATTGTAGGGTAGTGTCATATTTTTTTGTAAAGGGAGAATGGTGTAGGTTCGAGATGAAAATTTAAATTTTAAAAATATAAATTACAAGGTAGGTTTCACAAATAAAAGAAATATTGCATATGAGCAAGACTATATATATTTCGGGCTACGAGCCCATCTTCAGGAGTTTACATTAATAACTGAATATAAAATAGAAAAATGTTTATTATTTTGGTAGTGTCTTCTAATAAATCCGAAGTGTCATGGATAATTTGTATTACCTACATGTCAGAAGAGTTGTGTTCATCTCCTGGGAAATCGAACCCGAGTGCCAAAAATAGCATTCCATTTAGCAACCATAGAGGTGGATCCGTCTGACACTCTAAATATTCCACTTAAATATTCAGGAAAGATACAAGAATTTCAAAACAAAATTTAAGGAAATCTTTTAAGACTCAATACGCTCTTAGCAATTTTTTCGTGATTTAATAATTAACTATAAAGTTTAAGCTTGGCCCAAAGTTCAAACTTATTAATAATAACTTTTGTGCCGAATTCCCCCAAATTATGTACAACATTTAGAAAGCTTTCCATATTAATGATTCGATTTTTTCCTGTATTTTTCAACCCGAAATTTTAATGAAATTTCAAAATCTAATCAATTCTTTGTTTTAGTCTAAAACTATGAGATAAACAAAGTTCATGATATCAGAACAAACTTTCTGGATTCTTGGGTTATCAAGGGCATCGAAATCCAGACACCAGAATCACAGACATAAAATGATCATGCTTAAAATTTTGTTAAGGGAGAATGGTGTAGGTTCTTGGTGAAACATATTAAATAAAATTCTTCCAGAACTTTTTTAACAAGAAAATATTAAATATGGTAAAATAAAGAAAATTTTTAGAAACTTTTTAAAATTTAAAATACTAGGTAGGTTTCACATAAATAAAAGATCAGATGCTTGTTTAGCACGACTCTATATATATTTCGGGCTATAAGCCCATCTTCAGGAGTTCACAAGTGTCCTTTGAGTGCTATTAAATTAGTTTGGTAGACAGATGAATAAAATTATGAAACCCTCAAAACATGCATACTTTCTTAGATAAAATAATCACGCCAGATTTTTTCAAAGTCCATCTTGAAATAGTAGTCTTTTTCATCCATAAGAAAAGGATTCTTAATGAAAAAAATAAAAACATATGCATGAATAAAAATAATTTTTGACTAATAAAAAACTATAAGTTTCGATTGTAAATTATTACTTTTAATTTGTGAAAAATGATTAAAAATAATAATAATATTAATAACAATATAAATGTTAATATGATTGATGTCTTTAAAGCAAAATCAAAATTCCTTCATTCAGCCTTTCTTTGCTTTTTTCTTATAACCAAGATCATTTTTTTCGTCCTGTTATTATTATGGATTAATATCTTTGCGATCATTAATCATCCTTTTTTTTGAATTTTCATATTATATAATATTAATATCATGGCCTGGGAAAAATAAATAAATAAATAAAAATGGAATTTATGAACATTCTTTTTTATTCATTTTGCCTTAGTTTTTATTTTTTCTTAAGAATTTTGCTAATATTTTTTTTATCATCATTTTAACTTTCACCTAAGAGATATGTTTTTTATAACCGTATATATACACCCACCTATACCTATATAGGTATATATGTATAGACCTATCCAATTTTTATTTTCTTATCAGAAAGAATTTTTAATGGAAAAACTTTTTAAATGATATTTATTTTTTTATTCAAATCATTAAACATACTAGGCTCATTATCTTGACTATGAGAATCAAAAGTTTTAATTACCAAATATTGACCTAGAGTATAAATAACTATCTTAACATATATATAATATGCTTTCATTAATCATCAGTTAATATGGTAACTATACTTCTATTCTTAAATATATATAATTAAGCAGACTGTTAATTAATTTCTAAATACTATTCAAATACTTTATTTTTAAATTATTATTTTATTCCAAATAAAAAAGTTTTTTAATTAATACTCTGTAAATTAAGAAAATGGTAATTAGAATATTTTAATTAATAGAATACATTTTCATTGAATTATGAGGCCGAAAATTGAAAGAATAATGATATTTGAGCATAGTGGCTAACTTTTGTCTTTTTCCGATTTTTTTTTACCACGTGATACTCAATGAATTTGGGGTGCTTTATTTAGCATCTTTTATGATTTTAATTGTTTGCAAAAAAATTAAATATATTATTTTTAACTAGGTAAATATTTGATTTTAAATTAAAGTTATAATTTGCCGATAATTTGCATTCAAAAATGCTGGTCTGGTCTATGTTTTATTTATAAAAATATTCAATTTAGATGTAGAAATTGGAGGCACTGGAGAACAGGAGATTTTTTACCAACTTAAATTTTTTTTTAAATTTGTAAACATTTTTGAAATTAGCTTAATATGAGTGCTTTCAATGAAAACTATAGTGGGTGCTAGAGAATTATTAAAGTGAACTTTATAAAATAATTAATTCAACCCTGGATGGTCAGAATTACTCAGTGATTTTCCAGGAAAATCATGACCACTTTAGATCCATCGATATTATAGTCATAAATTCTAAATCCCTTTATCTAGCAGCACCAGTTTGAGAAGGTATGGTTAAAACTAGATCTCATTTCAGCAGTGACGAAGGAGCTGATAAGAAAATAAGAAAAAAGTTTAAATGTTAGGGTAATTCATTTGGTGGATAATCCAGTCAGAAATGTTTTTTTTGCCGGTCCGGATTCCACATTCTATCACTAATCAAGAACGCACAATCGTTCAGTTCGTTCTAGTGTCTACTTTGTATTTTATTTGATCACACACACAGATATATAGAGAAAGAGATTTTCAATTTTTTGGATTTAAGGCACCAGAAAAATTGGAAAAAAAAATCGATACTATTTGGAATTTTCTTGATATCTGACGACTCATAAACAAATTCGAAAGATTAATTAAAAGTATGGCTACACTTTGAAATAATTGAATTTATTAATAATCACGAATTAAAATGAAATTTCATAGATGAATTGGATTTGTTCGGGAGCCCATGTTCTCGCGGTCGCGGAGGGAGAAAGAGTGATTTGGTACGAAAAAATCTAGTGACATAACGTGACCAGTATTTCACTAATATCAAAACTCATACAATTATTTAAAAAATAATTACATACAGTATATTAAAAAATATTATTTACTTAAAAAATAAACTGAAACGGATCGTTGCCAAACTCTATCCAAATTCATTTGAAATATTAATATGTTCTAGAATAAAGCATTTTAAAATATAATTTTACTAAAAACCCCATTTAACCCTTTTTGTGGTCCCCAAGGTACTTAATTAGGATATTAAATTTCATCAAAATTGGTTAAGTCATTTTCAAGATATTTAGAAAAAACTAAAAAAGTACTGAAATAAAGTACTAATGTTTGTGGACCGATATGTACCAAAAACTAATCAGCGCTTCATTTTGTTAAACTAATGGTAGGTTTTCAATTTCATTTCAATCAGCGCAAAGGTGTGGAAAAAATCGTGGACGAAAAAAACGATAACACACACACACATACATCCATCCATCCATCCGCACGCACTTCCAAAAAAAATGGCACTTTTTGGCCTCTCGGCGAGATTCCAGGTAATTTTTGGCAAAACCGTCACGTGCTAAAATTCAATCTCATTGAATACTTCAATTTGTGACCTTAATTGAGTCTATGGGTTCCGTAGTCTTTACCTGAGGACCCTTTGAAGTCGCGCTTGCCTCGAGAGCGATTCCAATACTTTCTCCCATGCTTCGCATTGGATAAAGTAAAAAATTATAATTATTATTTTTCTAAAATTGAAAATAAATTATAGATATATATCTATTATATAGAATTCTTTTTCTGATTTTTATTGGATGTGAATAAAATGTTACCAGTATTTTTTCATTAAAAGCTAAAAATATTTCTATTTGTAGATAGGTCAATAGTCTATTTTTTCTTGTTTTTTCTATGGAACTCGCAGATAACCAATAGTTTAGTGTAATGTAAGAAAAAAAATCAACTTCCCTCCCGAGCACCCCAAAAGTCCGGGCCCCGGGGCATTTGACCCCCTTGGTCCCCTTCTGGGTGGCTCTGATTATGAAGTTTCTCGGCGCACCTGTAAAAAGGCCGAGGCGCACATTTTGGGAACCTCTGTTTTAATAGATACCAAACTTAACAAATAACCTATGAAATGTCTTGCAAAAATATTTTGCCATTATGTTTTTCATAACACTGTATGCTGAATTTTGATGGTAACAAGTTATTAATTAATAAAACTTACTTCCCTCTCTTCAAATAAAGAAGGACAATGAAGGTAAAATGAATTATACCACGGATTATGAATATTATAGTATATACAGACACGAAAATCTCATTTTTCAAATAACATTTCATTCAAAAAAAAAAAAAAAAAAAATATTTCTGATTTTGATCTAAGAGTAGAAATGTAATTATTTCTCTATCATCTTTTACAGAAACAGTATATTTTGAAAATCTTAAGGGTAAACGCGATAAAGGATAAACTAGCGATCCATGATTATACGATAGTTGAAAGTCAGGAGCAGATTATATCGAAGGTTGGGATCCTTCTAAGTGGAAGGCTTTTGTTTGCTAATACACTTGTGAAAAACGGTGTTATCGGAAGTTGTTTCTCTTTTTTTAAGTCAACGAAGACTTTGCTTCAGAGGGTGCGTTTCTTTCCTATTTTCGGTTTTTACTTTATCCAATGCGAAGCATGGGAAAAGTATTGTAATCGGTCGCGCGGCAAGCGCGACTTCAAAGGGTCCTCAGGTAAAGACTACGGAACCCATGGACTCAATTAAGGTCACAAATTGAAGTATTCAATTAGATTGAATTTTAGCACGTGACGGTTTTGCCAAAAATTACATGGGGTCTCGTCGAGAGGCCAAAAAGTGCCATTTTTTTGGAAGTGCGTGGGGATGGATGTATGTATGTTATCGTTTTTTTCGTCCATGAATTTTTCCACACCGTTGCACCGATTGAATTGAAATTAAAAACCTACCAGTATTTTAACAAAATGAAGCGCTGATTAGTTTTTGGTACATATCGGTCCACAAACATTAGTACTTTATTTCAGTACTTTTTTAGTTTTTTCTAAATATCTTGAAAATGACTTAACCAATTTTGATGAAATTTAATATCCTAATTAAGTACCTTGGGGACCACAAAAAAAGTTAAATAAAGTTTTTAGCAAAATTATATTTTAAAATACTTTATTCTAGAACATATTAATATTTCAAATGAATTTGGATAAAGTTTAGCAACGATCCGTTGCAGTTTATTATTTTTTGGAGTCACCAATCGATATGTAGCCAAAACCCTGAACAGGAATCTGGCTACCAATTGTCACAAGAAAAATCAATAAATAATTTCCATTTAAATGTATGTATTTAGAAGGCAGGTCTTATGGTCTAATTAAATTAAGACTTCGAACCATACTAACTTTACCAAGCATACATATCGTTCTTAATCTAATGGGGTAGTTTTAATATTTCCTCCTCATGCCTAGCGATTAAATCACCTGACACTCTCCCTCTGAATATGGATTTCTATCAGCTATAATTTATTTACAATATATAAATATTTAGATTACTAGTTGGGGGAAAGAGAAATATCTCGTCTTGGATCACAATAGAACAGACAGATTAGAAGAGAGAGAAGAGAATTTTCTAGCCTTTTTGTAATTTTACTATTAAACGTATTAATATTTCGAACACTTAGAAAGGTTTTGAAAAAAGGCCTCCTTTCTTTTCTCTTACATCCGATTGATATCAACGTTATATCTGTAAAATAAATAAATAAAAATACACATTATATTTCTGAATTCCAATTTTAGAGGGTGGAGTAAAAAAGAAAAGGGAAAAGGAATGATTCTAGATTAGAATATTTTTTCCAGAAATCGAAGGATATATGATGTAGGACTTTTAAAGAAGTTAAAGATTGCAATGATAGTGAATTATGAATTGCTAAGATATTTAAACTGATTACTGATACGCCGTAAGTTGTATAGCAGTGTTTGGATAAAGAGTTTATTTAAAGATTAGAAATATTTCCCACATATCACAGTTTTAACATTTGAATAAAAATAAATTATTATTCGCTGTCACATTTGTAGATAAAGCACCCGGTGAAAGAAAATTTAAATTAAATGCAAAATTGCCAAATTTTAGTTGCATCTGCGAGAATTCAATAACGTTGGTGAAAAAATTTTCTTATCTGTATAATATTTCAGATTTTCTTTTAAATTAGAAATAAAGAAAACGGTAGAAAAGAGAAAATTCTGAGCTAAAAGAATTAGGGAACAGATAAATAAAAAAAAAATCAATTCAGTGGTCTACTAGAGCGTCAGGGCGACTTGAAAAAACTGACAAAACCTTTGGAAATAAATGTGGCAGTCTTATCCTAAGTGTGCAATTTAATATACTATACGATATTATGCCTGAGGGTTGAAATTAGGAGGGATATTTTTTTTTATACAAAGAAGTAAAACAACAAACAATAAATGATTCTATAATTTTATGCTTTCTCGAGGCCATTATCTTGAGAAATAAATCTATATACCGCAAAAGGTAAATTAAAATATGCAAGGCCGATCTTGATATACCACTATGTATCAGAATTCTAAACAAAATAACAAAATACAAAAACAAAAAAAAAGTTGAAAACAGTAGAGATGAGAATTCTAGGATCAATACTGGGGAGTTTCACATGGAGGGATCGAGTTCTTAACAAAGATATTAGAAATGAATACTAATATACATAATAGGATATCAGGAAATGGAAAGAAAAATAAAAAAAAAAATAAAAAAATAAATAAAAAAAAAAACAGAAAAATTGGTGGGCTTAAAGAACAACTTTCATAAAAAGTCTGGAATCATCAACTCACTGGTAGCAGAGAACTGCGTGATATTCATATTTGTACAACATTGTATCACAACACTGTAAAGTACCTACATAAATCGATAACACAATCTCTTTCCACGTCCACATCAAAGCTAGAATTTGTAATTCTCTTAATATTCATCAAGTGTTTGACTGATAATTCAGAATTTTTTTAGGATTCTGTAGTTACTATAAGATGATATTTTGGAGGATTTTAATATTTGTGATGTGACATAGGTAAAAAAAATTCCTACTACTCTATCGAGTAAGGTGTCATTGAAAACAATGCCTTTCGTCAATGGAAAGTAACATCGATTTAAGTTACATCCTGATGTAACAGAAGAGGCAGTGGGGATGAGCCAAAGGCTCCTTGGCCACCATTGTAAGTATTTCAGTGTGTGTGTTTGTAACAGAAGAGGTTAGAGCGTCAACAAAAATCGGTTTCAAAATACCACTTTTCTGGAATCGATGTAAATTATACAAGTTACACAGGTGGAGCGCTTAAATCGCGTTTCAGAATCGACCCATTAAACCCCTATTGAACATAATGTGCCAGTGATTATATGAAAGTAGTCTAAGTCATTTATTGTTCGTTTCTAGATATTTAAAGTACATAATATATGGAAATCGTGTACACACGAACTTCACCAGTTTTTAGAATTTCGTATTGAAATTGGTAATAAACTGGACAAATGCAAGTCTGACTTTCAACCAAGACTTGTGTATCTAATATATATTTTACTAGCTGAATGACTCGTCGCTCGTTAATTTCAATATTTGGACCTGTCCAGAGGTTGAAAAGGAAGAGAAAAATGATTAGATTTCCCAAAAAAAATGAGATATTAAATTCGTTCCCATTTGCCGTTGTAACGTAGCCGAATCTTTGATCCCCTCAACCAGCTGCACCTTATCAGCTAAAGATGGCACTGACCGGTGGGACTAGGCGATTCCGCAATGCGAATTGGACAGAAATGATAATTCTTTTGACTAAGAGACATGATTTACTTTTTGTTTCTCTTAACATGGTTCTAGGATTTTAAACGACTGTTTGTAATTATTGTGTATACAATATTTGATTTCTATTATCTAATTAATAATATATTTCACTGTTCTGTTATCATATACGTATATGAGTTTACTAGTATTGTATTTGATTCTGTTTTTATGGACTACACTATTCTCCTATTACCACTGCTCGAGTTCATCATTCCGGCCCGTAGGCCTAACCCTGGTGGATTTTGTGTAGTGACTTTGTGACTCTGCAGTGAGGGTTTCATCTCAAAGATAAGATTTTACCTAAATACATATAATTTTTATGTCATTTATTCCTATTACTAACCATTGTAAATTTCAATGTAGTCCAAATAGGCTATAAAACTAGATCTAAAGAAATTTATTTTGTATTGTTAAATAAATGAATGCATTATTGAAATAATATAAAAGGTAAATCATTAGTTTTCTCTCAGCCAAAACGCATTCTCGAATAGAGAACAAGAGATTTTCCATCTTGAATAAAATAGATTCGTTCCTAGAAAAGAATTAAGAAAAAATAAATATATTTAAAATAAATTATAAACATTTCAAATTATTATTATATCGATTTATTTACATAAAATAATACACCTGCCAAATAGACGCAAATCGCGTTCTATATACATTTGTACGTACAGTTATTATTGAAAATAGTTTAGATAGATAAAAATAGATACACCGTTGATAAGAAGACAATGAGGAAGTTTGTGATTTTTTCATAATTTGAAGTTAAAGCATTTCCAAACGTCGAGAGGTACAAAAATCACCTAAAAATAATAAATTTGAGGCTCTCTTACTTCGGTTATTTTCAAGCAAAAGAAATTTAAAAGAAGAAAAGATTTCGTAAATTTTAATGATTTGACAATGATTTATTGTCAGCCAAGAGAGCTAGAAAGATTAAACCTAGAGGTGCATTTTATTAATTTAAACGAGTGTGATAAAAACATATTATAGCTCCTCGAATGATAATTTTCAAAAAGATTTAAATAATATTTAATAAAAAATTGACTTATAATTAAAAATACCATAAATAAACAAATTATAAAATTTAAACAGATTTTGATTAAGTTTGCCATTAAGTCGTTAATGAATTTTAGATAGAAGTCTAAATTAAACTACTGAAAAATGGATAGGGGTTGATTTCTAATTAATTAAGGGTGAGAAATGAATAACATGTAAATTTATATACATTTAAGAGTAAACAATTTCTCCTATTAATGTTAACCCTCCTAGTAAAAAATGTAAATATAATAAACTTTTCAAATTGTATTTCTTGAAACACATGTTTGTTTGTTAATGTATTTGTCTCACTCCATCGAGTGTGATTGATATCTTTGAATAGATCAATTAAAATTATATTAAACTTGTTTTTTTTGTAACTTTTGTTAGGATAAAAAAATGTAAAATCTGATACTATCGTGACTGCTTTAAGAAAATACTCTTTGAAGTCCCCCTTGGGCCGAGACCGATCCAATACTTTATCTGCTTCGCATTGGATAAAGTAAAAATGGGGAAATGGCTTGCGCCTTTTTTGTAGTTTAGGCATAGCCTTAATTGATCTGCCAGTTCAGTTGCCTAAGTAGCGGGAGCTCCCATTTACGAGGTGTAGCTATTAGATGCTTGGCCTGATGCTGCTACTGGCAAACAGCGAGCCAGGTTTGAACATGATTGTGTCTGGTGATACTTCCCTCGCCCTCTGTTCGCTAGTCAAGTCTGCGCTTTGTCTGTAGTAACCCTATGCAGTCTCTAATTTTTCTTAAGAGCCATCCAAATTTTAAGCTAAAAGAAATAAGGAACAAATTTATTTTTAAAATTAAGACAATTTGAATCCACCTACAAGCTTCTCTTATTTTAAAAGATTCACATTTTCAATCTCTTTTAAATTCACTTTTATTAGGTTACTACATAATATATAGTATGATGAAATGTAATCGAGCATTAAAAAGTTTCTTTTTTTTTTTGCTTTGTATTTTTGAAATGTCTCAAAAACGGCTGAAACTATTTATTATTCGCCCTGTTAGTTCTTTTAGTAAAAATATTTTGAAATGTGAAAAAAAATGTTGCGGACGCAGTAATTTGGGCTCAGTGCATATATAAAGTCGCACGACGGCGCAAAAGGGACTTGGGACGTCCCTGGAGGTACCAGAATAAATAGGACTTTTAAAATCTTTTTAAACATATTATGTTATCTTGTCATTTTGATTATGACCCAATGCAATTACTGTATTTTAATAAAGATTTTTCATACTTTTCTGTAGTGCTATTAAGAGTAGTATTTGGGACATTACAAAAGGAGAGCTTTCTAACAGCAGAAATCAAGTTTCATCAAAAAATTGGTAAGAGAGGATGAGTAAATATTTGTATTTTAAAGCACTTTTGTAAAAATGTTAGTTACTGTATTTTTGCTTGGGCCAGTCGATCTTGCTACCTCTGTGGATAATCTAAAGAAACTCGTTTAACGAATTGAGGAAGAGAGATACATCTTAAATTAAATCACCCGGAAGACGAAATTAAATCGCATCTATTGATCGAGCAAAAAATAGATCAGATAGATGATATACATCAGATTGTGAGTTGTGAGGTCGATTTGTATATTTTGGTTCTGTTCTAACCAACACCCCTTTGTGCTCAAATTAGAAACAAATCCAACTAATTCATTCGTCTATTCGTTATTCTTAATAAATCGATCAAAATAATGAATTTCTCCAATTTAAATTCATTATGTATTTAATATTTGTATTACTCAATGTATTGGTATGACCTCGTAGTCAAACCTAAATAAAAAAATGTACATTCATTTTTAATTTTTAATTCTTAAAAATTTGATTTTACATAATTTCTTCGACTTCAATCCGACCCATTGAATATTTTGAAAATATTTTTAATTATATTATTTAATACAGATAGTCGGGGTGGGGGGGGGGGCTAATAATTTTAGCAGCTAGCTAGAGTTATAGCCATTCTAATAACAATAAAATAAACTATTGAAAATTAACATTTTTTTTAAATTTATTTTTAATAATTTCCATTTCTTAATTTTAAAATATATACTTAATTATTTGTATTAAATAGATTGTAAAATAAATAAAGTGATTAATTTAATAAATTGAAATTAAAAAACGTGTTTGTGCTTATGGTTTTGAGTCCAAAATCTAATCAAATAGAACATTTTAGCATATGAACAACCATTATACGACTTTCTGTTCTTGGGTTATCGTGGGTATCAAAATTCGGACATACAGACAGAAAATCATCATGGTTTATCTCTAGACATTTTTAAATACAAAATGAGATAAAACAAAATTCTTTAGGAGTTAATTTAATACTAGCGATTTGCCTGTCTTCCTGGCGAACCGAGAAATAATATTTTTAATACAAGTAAAAAACATAAACCCCAAAGACTAGCTCAAAGAAAGCTTAATATATTTTCCAGAATATTAATTTCACCATATATACCTTCTCTTCTTCTTCGAGTGCGGCGGGTGTCGGCTCCTCTCCACATATACCTGTGCTGAGTGTGTTTAGTTGTTTTACACAGATATACGGGACCTACTTTTTAACGCCGGTTCCGAACGGCTAATTTGGAGAGGTTACTAGGCAATTATACTCTTGGTAGTTTGCCATTACTTTCCAAGAGGAGGCGACTGCAAATATCTATCTGCCGAGACTCGGTCTCGAACCAGCGATCTTCGAGTCAGCGAGCCAGCACTCTACCCACTGACCCACAGTCGCCTCCATATATACCTACCTAATAAAAAAATTAGATTAATATTTTTCTTTTTTATTTTAAGTTGAAAAATGTAACTGTATAAATATTTACCTCTCTTTTATATTTCTTTTCGTTCAGTTTTTAGAGTAGTGAGTTTTATACTTAATTAAAACGAAGAAGTAGAATTTTCCAACATATCCATCTTTTTATAAAATAATAAAGACACTCTACATCTCTATTTCAATTTTTTTTTTTTTTTAATGAAAAAAATGAAGAGATCAGAAAAAGCTTTTAGAATTTAAGATATAAACTTACTTAAGCATAAATATTTTTCTAAAGATCTTTTCGTTTGCAAATATTTTTATTTATCCGTTTTTGTATCAAAATGTAATCAAATTTCACTATGTTAAATTTATAGGCATATGTAGAATATCTATTAATACCTACGACAACAAATATTAATATGCACATGCGGGGGCTTTTAGAAAGTAACATGGCATGATGAATATATATGAGTAAGTGGGAAACTAGAATTTAATACCGAAAGTGAATTGTAAACTTATACATTTCAATAAACTATTTCCTCTTAACTTGATATTTAATTAACTGTCTTGTTGGTAGAGGTGTTTAATCCCTTCACCTGTGCTCGAGTTCATTAGCGTTTGTTACATACAATGACGCTGAAAGGGAAAACTCGATCGATCGAGCCTCGATGGATCACAATGGCCTTAAAACGCGCTTCTAAACAACTACATAGATCAGGGGTGTCAAACTCAAAATTCTTAATTTTTTGTCTCGAGTATGATAGACATTATTTTGAGGATCCAGAAAGTTGACTTCTTTTAGGCTAAGGCTAAACTACAAAGAGCCTCGCTTAGAAATAAGCTAGGAGCTATGCTTGTTGTCAAGATACATAATGGCCACATACAAGGCTCCTAGCTTGGTGACACACCATTCACTTTCGCGCCGTCTCGTCTGTTGATGAGAACAGAACAGAATTTTTACTTCTTCTGCAATTTCTTCCCACAGCTTTTTTAATTAATGTGATGTTTATTTGATGGGCTCGAAAGTGGTTTCCTTTTAAAAACAGCAGCAATTAAAATTTCTTACATTGTAAAGTCACTAGGCGACTAGCAAAAATAACCAACACGTCTATTCGCTACGCTACTCTAACTAGACACCTACCTAGGCGGGTCGCTTGAAGTATGGCCAGTGCGATAGTATGCAATACGTTTGTTCACTAGGATTAGTCACTAAGCGAGTAGCTTGGCTCTTAGTACTAAGCGAGGCTCTTTGTAGTATGGCCTTAGCTTTAGGGTTCATTATCCCTTCGATATTTGGTGTAAACGATGTTGTATTGATTTTCAAAATGGGCTGAAGATGTTCATCTATAAGTCTCGAACGATATTTAGATTTATTAATCTTCATTGTTGAAAACATCAGTTCACAAACATATGAGCTTCCAAACAAGCATAAAATGAGGGCAGGTTCGTTTCGAAAGTAATTAAAATGTATATGAAATTAGGGTCGAAACTAATTGTCTCGGAGGCTTTGATATGCCTGACATAGATATACAGGTTGTTCCATATAAAACACAGCCCATCTCTTAGAGCTATACAATAGGCCTTACTTTAGGTCATCTTACGCTCGCCGAATACCAAGAAGGGTGGATGGGTTGCTCGCCGCGCCAATTATTCAAGACAGAATTACACCTACAGAGTGTTAGGCAGAGTCACTCGCTTTGTTATTCGGCCGAAAGACTTATTCGAGAATAGAGGTGATCATATATGGAATAGACAGTGGACGAGTTAGTTCAATGAGATTAGTTTAAAACAGTGCTTCGGAAATTGTTTTCAATCGCGATCCCACTTTGAGGGAGACATTTTCCGCGACGACATTTATATGTTATAAATATATGGGTTTAAAGTTTTGCAAAATATTTGTGTTTTCAAACCGAAGGATTGATCAGATTTTGGGTTTCTAGCTTAAGAATTTCCAAATGAACAATGCAGAAATTCAGGAAAAATAGATATAGAGTATATTTCTTCCCTAAACAACGATATTTTTCTTCCTTGCTTTAATACCTATGTACATTTAAATAAAATTATTTTTTAATTTCACATTATATTGGAAAAATCAATAAATTTTAAAGCTTGGGCTTTTCAGATGTAGTTATGTTCACAATATTCATATCACTTTTAAACCAATCGATTCCCTCTCATTTTTTACTTTATCCAATGCAAAGCAAGGATAAAGTATTGGAATCGCTCTCGCGGCAAGCGCGACTTCAAAGGGTCCTCAGGTAAAGACTACGGAACCCATAGACTCAATTAAGGTCTCAAATTGAAGTATTCAATGAGATTGAATTTTAGCACGTGACGGTTTTGCCAAAAATTACCTGGAATCTCGTCGAGAGGCCAAAAAGTGCCATTTTTTTTGGAAGTGCGTGGGGATGGATGGATGTATGTATGTATGTGTGTTATCGTTTTTTTCGTCCACGATTTTTTCCACACCTTTGCGCTGATTGAAATGAAATTGAAAACCTACCATTAGTTTAACAAAATGAAGCGCTGATTAGTTTTTGGTACATATCGGCCCACAAACATTAGTATTATACAACATTATTTATTTCAGTACTTTTTTAGTTTTTTCTAAATATCTTTAAAATGACTTAACCAATTTTGATGAAATTTAATATCCTAATTAAGTACCTTGGGGCCGACAAAAAAGGTTAAATAAAGTTTTTAGTAAAATTATATTTTAAACTACTTTATTCTAAAGTAAAATAGAACTTTTTTTAATTTTAAATTCTTTAAAATTTATTCATTTGATCGTTTTAATATAGCTCTTTTAACCTAACTTAAGTAAGAATGGTTAGGCTTCTCGCTGTAAAATGGTAAAAATTTGGGAGGAAATTTTATAAGTAACCATAGCAACCGCGTTGTTTTCTTATCCGTTATCATTGCTGACGACATGGAGGAATCGACTTAAAATCAAAAATAGCTATTGATTCTCATCTAGTACTTGAGGAATAACCATTCTATATTGGATTTTTGACGTTTCGGTTTTTATTGGTAACCATTGCTGAAGGCAGAGGAATCGAGTTAAAATAAAAAATAGCGATTGATTCTCATCTAGTACTTGAGGAATAACCATTCTATATTGGACTTTTGACGTTTCGGTTTTTATTGGTAACCATTGCTGAAAATATAGAGGAATCGAGTTAAAATCAAAAATAGCGATTGATTCTCATCTAGTCCTTGAGGAATAACCATTCTATATTGGATCTTTGAGGTTTCGGCTTTTATTGGTAACCATTGCTGACGACATGGAGGAATCGACTTAAAATCAAAAATAGAGATTGATTCTCATCTATTACTTGAGGAATAACAATTCTACATTACGTTTTTGACCCTTCGATTATTTTTGGTAACCATTGCTGAAGACATGGAGGAATCGGCTTAAAATCAAAAATAACGATCGATTCTTATCTAATACTAGAGGAATAACCTTATTGCATTTCATTTTTGATGTTTTGACTATTAATGGCAACCTCTACTGAAAACGTGGAAGAATCGACTTAAAATCAAAAAGACTAAATTCTTTTTTGGTAAACAACTCAAGCTTGAGTTGTTTGGCATAAAAGAATTTAGTCTTTTTGATTTTAAGTCGATTCTTCCACGTTTTCAGTAGAGGTTGCCATTAATAGTCAAAACATCAAAAATGGAATGCAATAAGGTTAGTCCTCTAGTATTAGATAAGAATCGATCGTTATTTTTGATTTTAAGCCGATTCCTCCATGTCTTCAGCAATAGTTACCAATAATAATCGAAGGGTCAAAAATCTAATGTAGAATTATTATTCCTCAAGTAATAGATGAGAATAAATCGCTATTTTTGATTTTAAGTCGATTCCTCCATGTCTTAAGCAATGATTAACAATAATAACCGAAATGTCAAAAATCCAATGTAGAATTGTTATTCCTCGACTGTTAAATGAGAATCGATCATTATTTTTGAATTAAAGTCAACGTGAACTGCAAATTGCAAGTGATATCTGATTTATATAAAGGAATAAACATATTAATATTTCAAATGAATTTGGATAAAGTTTAGCAACGATCCGTTGCAGTTTATTTTTTTCAAAATAAAAAAAAATAAGATCCTGTCTTAAATTAAAATAATTTAGTTTACAAAATTGATTGCTTAGATTGTGACGGGATATAGATAGGTCAGACTAAACAGTATTTAAAATGTAGAACTTACGAACATAAATATTGCATTAGAACAGAAAATTTCAAATCCTAGCATGCCATTCAACTAACCTGGGACCTGGGACACTATTTTGAATTTTCCAATCGTAAAATTTTAGAGAGAGAAGTAATTTTTTTTAAAAAAAAGATTAATTTTATAAATGATCGAAATTTTAAACAACAAAAATTAAATTAACAAAAGGTCAGATATGGACTGTTCTCTGATTTTTATCAAAAAATTTTAATCAAAACTTAGGGAACGTGTGTTGGTTTATAGTGAAACATTATACAAATTATATTAGGTTGGAACCACCAAATCCAACCTAATATAATTCAAAAATTAATAGGGAAAAAAATCATTTTTCGTAAATGTTAACATTTTTAATTTTTATTCAAGATATTTTAATCTACAAGACTATATTTATCATTGTCTATTTTCAAAATATGTATTTGTTTATACATAGTTGCTTGATATTTTCTTTTTAAAGCATCTATTTTACCAAATTTCCATTGATAAATGGAAAATTTCTCACGAAACTTTTGAATTTCCAATAAATTTCTGAAACACCACTAACTTTAAACTCATTATAATTTTATAAAATGGTTCTCTATTAACCAACACAACGTTCACTAAGTTTAAAAAAATATTCTAGTTGTGTGCTTTTAATCTGAGACCAACTACAAACAAGATTTGTTTTTCTATTTGATTTGGATGAATGTTAAAAGTTATCTAAAATGTATATTTAGAGATAATTTAACAAATACAGATTATAGAGCGTCTGGATATTTTATTGGATCAAAAATGATTATATATATGACTAAATTAGCAAAAACAAAAGTTGTCTCTTGAAATAGACCAACGAGCGAGCGTTGGCTCAATGACAAAAGAAAATCGGTTTGTTGCATGATTGCATCTGGGGAAACTAATTATAATATTAAATTATCAAGAAACTTATATACAAATATGATTAAACAATCAATCTTACAATTTATATATAAAAATAAATAGACCAGTTATTATTCGGTGCCCCTGCTGGCAAGCGACCTTAGTATACGTATTAAAAACAGTTTTTTTTTTATTCTGTTTGAAAATATCCGAAACGTGGAGAAAAATAATTTTAAGTCTATTTTTTACATATATGTAGTATATGTATATATATATTTATGCTCAAAGCAAATTATTGGGTATTATTTTTGTAAAAAGATCCGATTGAAGAATCCTCTCTTGCTATCTTGTAATTGTTAAGATTCTGCAAAGATGCCCAAGACGAGTCCTGGCAAATTTAATAGGACGAAAATATGTAAACGTAACTTTTAGTCAGTGATCGGTTTGAAATAGAAAGTTGGAAATAAGAAAAGCTATATATAGATTCTTACCTATTTTTGAAGATGTTTAGAAATTTGAAGACTATGGGTTTGATTCTCGGGGGCAATTTTTTTAACAGGTATTTTATTTATTTATTTATTTATTTATTTATTTCTTAATATTTGCTTCTTGCAAAAAAAAAATATTAAATAAATTATCTTTGAATATTATTTTTTGGTTAATTTTAATTTTAGTTTGTTAATTAATCAGGGATAAGTTGTGGTGTTTTCAATACAAGATAAGAACATTTAGTCTAAATATCTACAGTCTCTAAATTATTGATATAGTTTTTTCTCTTTTAAGTTATTTTTACTTTATCCAATGCAAAGCATGGGGAAAGTATTGTAATCGGTCTCGCGGCAAGCGCTGCTTCAAAGGGTCCTCAGGTAAAGACTAAGGAACCCATGGACTCAAAAAGTCACACATTGTAGTATTCAATTAGGTTGAATTTTAGCACGTGACGCTTTTGCCAAAAATTACATGGGGTCTCGTCAAGCTTTAGTTGTTTACCATAAAAAAAATTTAGTCTTTTTGATTTTAAGTCAATTCTTCCGCTTTTTCAGTAGAGGTTGCCATTAATAGTCAAATCATCAAAAATGGAATGCAATAAGATTATTCATCTAGTATTAGATAAGAATCGATTGTTATTTTTGATGTTAAGTCGATTCCTCCATGTCTTCAGCAATGGATATCAATAAAAATCGAAACGTCAAAAATCCAATCTAGAATTGATATTCCTCAAATATTAGATGAGAATCAATGCCTATTTTTGATTTTAAGTCGATTCCTCATCCATGTCTTCAGCAATGGTTACCAATAATAACCGAAACGTATAAAATCCAATGTAGAATGGTTATTTCTCGAGTATTAGATGAGAATCGATCAGTATTTTTGAATTTAAGTCAACATGGACTGCAAATAGCAAGTGATATTTGATTAATAATAAAGGAATAAACATATCAATATTTCAAATGACTTTGGATAAAGTTTAGCAACGATCCGTTCCAGTTTCTTTTGTTTTGGCTCTGTCTGAATCCTCTGACCTGACAGGAGCCCCTCGAATTCGGAACCACCTGGCTCATGTTTAAAGATTGCCCTGACCCAAAGGGCCCTTTCTTTCCTTCTCCCCACCTGTCCAAGGCCATGCTTATTTTCTTTTGCCATCTATATTCTTTTTTTATCGCTCCTTGTTACTCGTTCTTTCGTGTTCTGAAACGTGGATATAAATCAGGTTCAAGTTTGAATTTTTTCTGTGTATCTTTGTGCCTGGATTGCAATACATAAATAGCACGAGAAGGGAAGGTCGCAGAAAGTAAATTCTCGTGTTAAAACGTTTCTATTTCAAAATCGCGTTAGATTGTGGGGCTTCTAGTTTCAGAATTTTCAGTTGAAAATGCAAAAAAAAAGATTTATATAATTTAGTGTCCAGTCCATGTGTCGTTAAAAAGGCCTTTAAATTGCAAAAGGAGGGGTAGTTCTGAATTTTGGATATGTCTTGTGTTTAGGGGTCCTAATGAAAATTTCAAATTTTCGATCTTGAGCTAATAAGCTTCGCCATTTTGGATAGAATACTCCAAATTATTATTTTTTTTTTTTAATATTTTGTAGATGCAATTTATTTCAGCCTTCCCAATCCCAGTCATGTTGCGTGCATCCGTGTCTGATTTGAAATGACATGGCTTAAAAAACGATAGTTGAAATTCCGAAGCACTATCTTCGTAATAGTATCTAGCATTATCACTAAAGGCTCAGAGACTGGCCTAGATAATATTTTATTTATATGAGATTATAAATAAATAAAATATTAAAAAAAAAATCTTTAGATGTTTATTAAAATCCAAACGTTTCGGGAAAATGCCCCCCCCCCCCCCCCAAAAAAAAAAAAGTTACTTTGTGTAATTAATATTATAAAGCAACACAGTGTTGCTTCTCGGTTTTAATAAACGTTTTAAGATTTTTTTTAAACATTTGTAAATATTTATTTAATAACATTTCGGTTAGGTTTCCGTTTAAAAAGGTAAAATGGTACCCGAATTAGTGACGCTAGAATTTTTCTGTCTGCCCGTCTCTCAGAGCTGCAAATCAAAAATCGTATTAAAATTTCAATCGATTTGAATCGATTATTTTGGAGAAAATCAAATTTTATTTGGAATCAAAAATAAAGAATAGTTTGTTTATAATTTATAAAATGTATTTCGAATAAAATGATGGAGTGAGAGAGCTCCAAAGTGGTCATTAATAAGTGATTTTTGTACCTGTGAGCGTTTAGAAACTGATAAACTTGAAATAATGAAAAAACTCCACAAATTCACTCAATCCTTCCTTAACAACGACAAACAAAAGCGGATTTGATATCTTAAGTATTTTGCGAGTTTTAAGATACCGAACTCTCGGTACGAGGTCCGAAACGTTTCGTACTTGGCCGGCTTACTGATCATTATAAATTAAGACTTCATGTGAAGGCTAGAATGGCTATAATTGATTCAATTCATTTGTAACTAATTACCGAAATGCTATCAAATATTTGTTCAAAAATTATTTTATTAAAGATTATGGCAACAGTTGAAAATATAGTCTCAAATAAAATAAATATTTATATAAGCATATTCAGGGTGAAGGGTGTCCACGATTCGATGGCCTTAGCTAGTGTTTTCGTGGGGTCATTTTATGTCGAAAATGTCATTTGAACTAACATATGTCAGAAACTCACTCGTTACACCTATAGACTATTTAATTTGTAGCATGTTCACACATTAAGCTTGCGGATAAATCACTTTTATTAGAGAAGAATGGGACACTAAACGTTCCCCGAAAATTCTTGTTGAAAATGGGTTTCGTTCGTTATATAAGAATTGTCAAGTGATTATTAATGTGAATTCCCGTCTCTATTTACCCTTATGCGTAAATAAAACGCATGTACCATAAATGATACAATTTAAATAGGTATCGATAACTTTGTACTAGGGATGTTACAGAGCTTCGACTCCGACTCTGAAAGGTAGGAACTTCCGATTGATTTTATTCGGCTCCGATAATTTTGAATCGGAGGTTATAACGAAGATTGAAAGAACGCGCACCTACAAGTTGTTTTGACTTGTCAGCCGGGGAATTCCCTCACGCCAGCAATTTTTTTACAGACTTCAAAAAAAGAGGAGGTTATTAATTCAAAGGAATGACTGTTTTTTTTTTGTTTTTTTTTTTTTTTTTTTTTTTTGAACATTGATTTCTTTACTAGAAAATCATAAGATGGTGTCATCTATTAAATCCGATGGAATGGAATATTTTTAATTATATGTCAGAGGGGTTGTTTTTCACCGCAGGTGAGCCAGGTGGCCCGGATTGCTGTTACTGGCACTCGGGTTCGATTCCCGAGGGGGTGAAAAACAACCCCTCTGACATATAATTAAAAATATTCCATTCCATCGGATCAATAGATGACACCATCTTATGATTTTCTAGTAAATTTGAATCTATTACCATCGGCAAATTAATATCTTTCATATTAAATTGGGAAAAGTCATTCCATTACCCTTCGAATTTTGAATTTCTTCAAAATTCGAAACACTCAACCACCTTTATTTAAATTATTTGGCATGGCTATATGTTTAAATTTAGAATCACTATATCGCGAAATTTTACAAATTAAGATAACAATCTTTGAGTAAAATATTTTACGCGTTTGCATATGTCAAAGAGGTTCGTATCCCGCAGGTGAGCCAGGTGGCCCGGATTGCTGTTACTGGCACTCGGGTTCGATTCCCGAGGGGGTGAAGAACAACCCCTCTGACATATAATTAAAAATATTCCATTCCATCGGATTTAATAGATGACACCATCTTATGATTTTCTAGTAAATTTGTATCTATTACCATCGGCAAATTAATATCTTTCATATTGATTTCTTTTTACCATGTGGACCGATTTCGATGATTTTTTATTTTAACCAATCCGAAGCATGGGGGAAGTATTGTTTTCTATTGTTGCATGTTACTTACGTATGTGTATTATTATTTATATTTGACTAATTAAAGAGACTGATTAATGAATTATATTTCTATTATTTCATTAGGCCTGCCCTTAACAGTTAGTTAAATACATCTCTCTTCTACTCCGACTCCGATAAATCAAATTTAAAATCTCCGGTTCCGGTAAACCCACTTCCGTAACATCCCTACTTTGTACTATAGGTATTGCGTGAGTTTTAAAATATTCAACGTGTATTTAAATAACTATTTTATATAAAGATTAAAAAATCAAACTTCGTTAAAATATCTTAGAAAAAGATCTCTTTTTACAGTCAAGAGGAAATTTTACAAAGGATTCCCTTTATGAGTAATTTTTCGATTTTGTTAGAAAAATAAAATTTTATTTCCACAAAAATTATACCTTAATTTAAATTTTATATAGAAATGAAAAATTTAATTTCGTTAATATATTTTGAAAAAAATATTTTTTGTAACCTTTGCCAAGAGAGAAATTTTTATAAAATAAAATTAAAATAATTTTTTGTTTGTTTGTTCTGCGAACGGCAGTTTTTGTGTGCCTGGACCGCAGGCGCTACAGGGGTGTGCTTTTATGCCACTAGGAACAGGTCCGTAGTTTCTTAACAATCTTAACCATAGGTTCCCAAACTTATTTGGCCTAACGTCCACTTTTTATATAAAAAAATACTCAACGCTCCCCACCACCCCCCTGAAAATTTGGCTTCTTGAAGAAACAAACTGAAAGAAGAGCAACAATTTAGTGTTATTTTATGTATCTATATTTCTACCTATGTTTTACAGCAGTGGCTCTTAACCTTTTTCGAAAACTTTTGATTTCAAAAAATTTTAAAAACCTTCTTCGTATGCCTTTTTAGTATTATATTTAATTAAGTGGATATTGATGAGACAGTCCAAAAAAAAAGAAGATAATTTATACTATCTTTTTATTTTTATTCATTTTTTAATAAAAATAAAACGATAGTATAAATTATCTTCTTTTTTTTTGGACTGCCTCATCGATATCCACTTAATTCACTTATCAGTCCGTCTCTAAAAATTACTCCAATCTTATTATAGTTAATATCATTTTTTAGGTATTTTTCAAAAGTGTACTATGTCTTTAATTTGGAAAAATGCCATCAATTCATTAAGTTCTAAAATGTGAGCGAACACTTTACCCCTGGGTAGCGATCTTTCGTAAGTACAGGGTCTTTGACATGGCAGGGGAAAACTGGGCGTCGCCTGATCTCGAGTTTTTCGAATTTTTACTTAATCACACACCAAGCAAAAATACAACTTTTTTATTATAGAATTGATAACATTAAACATTTAATGAGTAGCCACACCTTTTTACAATTAGTAAAATGAAGATACCTATTCCAAAATTTACAAACACACAAAGATAATTTTTTACCAAAAATCGAGACATCACAGAAAGAAAAAAAAATAAGTGAGGATACAAGTCTTCTTCTTGTCATTAAAAAGTAAGTGTTAGTGACCCTACAATGTCTGTCCGTAATAGGGAAGAGGAGTTAAAATAATTGAAATTATCACTCGTAGATTCTTCACTAGATTTGGAATTGGTTTTTTCACCAAATTAGTTCAGAAAAGCCCAGTGGTGTCATCGCAAATTTAGCACTGCGGGAACGCTGAATTCCGGGTGACCTGGGGTTCCCGAGGGCCCTCCCCGGAAATTTTTGGAATTACTTATATGTTCCAATTTACGCATTTTAAGGGTTTCTGGCTCCAATTTTAGTCATTTTCACATAACCAGTTTCCTTTTTTAACATCCCTGGAAAAGCCCTAAAGTAAATTTTTCTTTCGGATCGGACATTGTGGATAAAATTTAAATTTATCTTCAATATTCTTTTCTTTCAATTAATTTATTTCGCAATTTTTTTCCCCCATTTTTTTCTTCAAGACCCCCAATTGATCTCATCATTATCGTCCATCTGAATTTTTCCACCTAGTGGGGAGGTACCGCCCACTTTGGGAAGCAATAATCTATTTTGGAGCTTAAAATTTGGTATATATATAGTTAGAGTTTGATGACTCACTAATAATTTAATTGTCAATATTAAATAAAGTAAAAAAAAAGTTTTGATGCACTGAAAATTAATAATGAAATAAAGTGTCGCACTCCTAAATAAGTTGGGTACTGTTAAATAGGTCTATTAAATATGTTTTTGTAATTTATATTTAATTAATTATAATTAAATGTACGGCACAAAGTGATCGATGTGCCTCTCTCCTGTTTTAGCATAGCAATCCTTTGATTTAAAAATCACTAAAATTCATGAAAATAGCTTAATGTGAGTAGTTTCGATAAAACGTATTTTTATTGTTTTAAAATAAAAGTTATAAAGATAGAAAAAAAATTAGCGAACTTTACGAGAATTTCCGTTCTTCATTCAGTTTTTGAAAGTGCTTTATTAAAATATTTTATAACAATATTTAGTCATTTAACTGTGTAGAAAAAAATGTCATAATAATAATCGTGATTCATTGAATTTAAGATCTTGATGAAATCTCAAATAAATTAAACGAAATGTCGCTATTTTGTTTTGATTAAATCTGAGGTGCAAAATATTAACGATATCATAGAATTTTAATTAAATTCCTAATACTATTATAACTCGAAAAAATCTTAGCTCAATGAATTTTTTATTTTAGTTTACTTTATTAATATTTTTGTTTTTATCATATTCTTTGGTATATTTTTTATCATATTCTTTGGCAAATCCTAATAGTTCACGGACCTTCAAACTTCGACCCCTAGGAACTTCTTTATTCGCAAGCAGATTACGCTGGTTTTGTTAAAGCGTTGTGAAATTGTAAAAATTTACTCATACAGCCCGCGATTATTATTCTTAAGAAGAAATCAATGAGGTTGTTCTCTGCTTGATGTAAATAAACATACTAACGTTTAATTTAATTATTATATATTGTTTTTATTTTATTTTTTTAATACTTATCACGATTTTTGTAATTTAGCCTACACGAAAATAATGTTTGAGGGCTCCTTAACATGGTTGTGAAATAAACAAAAATGTCTTAAGAAAATTTTTGAGGTCTAATGGATAAATTTCATAATTTCATGTTTATCAATTTTTGACTCTGAGAAAAATGCGTTCAGAATAATAATAATACTTGTAAAGGACATTTTCAGGCTAGAAGCTAACGACAGGTTTTCGGTGCCAACTAGTTTTATGAAATAGGAACTTGTCTGTCTAGCGTCCGCTATCTCATTGAGGAAAGAACAGACAAGAAAAAAGAAAGTGAATCATTTGATCACAAAACGACTAAAGACTATTCGATGTAAAATTAATTTATTCATTTGTAAACAACCAAATATTTTAATACATACTAATTGTTTGCTTTGGTTTCTAAGTTTGGATCATATGAGGGATATGTTGTTACAAAAGAGATAATTTAGTGTATGCTGCATATATACACAATAAGTATGTTGATTTCTAGGCAGAGGTCTTGGTATTTTTAAACCACCAGAAGATCTTAGAAGTAAAGCAACGTATGGTGGGATTAGTTTTTGAATAAGTGGCTCTCAAAAACTGTGTGCGATGGTGACAATATTGTGTTGCTTACATCTCTTGAAAATTGATTGCTTTGCCTAAATTTGTGAATTGCAACATTCAAACTCTTTGAAAAACAACTGTTTGCCCCTTAAGGAAATAGAACATTGCCGACACAGGCAGAATTTTCTCTTTTTCTTGCGGTTTTCGAGCTTTAGTGATGGAGGCTCATCTTCTTCTGTTTCAAACTATAAGTTGCGAAGCTTTTGATCTTCCCAAAGTTTTTTGGTTTTCCAATACTGCTCACTCTTCTAGGTCTGTATTGGAGTATTTGTTTGTTTGATCGGATATAATCTGTTTTTTCAAAGTAATCGATGAGTTTTGTAGGTAATGATTGATTTTGCTGTTTAAGTCAAAGATTTTAAGCCTGTCCCTATAATCTGCTGACCAGATAGGAACTGAATCTCGAATCCATACACTTGGTAGTCGATTCCGCTAGCATCAAAGCCGATTAGCACCTATCAATAAGTCCATGCTACATACTAGTACAAATTGTAAATACATGGAATTTGATTTCCATCTCTATTATACTTTCCCGTTTTTGTTCATTGTTTATTATTGTTGATTTTTTTTAACTAACGGAATTTATTTTGTTGATATTATTCTCGCTTTTTTAAAAAAGGTAGTAAAACGTGTAAAATATTTTGTTCGCTGCGCCCCTTCATAGTATCGCCCTGATGCGGCATTGTCTGCTTTCCGTGTTAAGCCGAGCTTGTATTTATTTATATATGTAGAAATATAGATGATCTGCTCATTGAATTTAAAACCATAAACCTAGTATATGAATACTATTTCTTTGGTGGTGCCATACAGAAATGGAAACGGATGGGAATAAATCTTTCCAGATGGAAATTACACCCAGTACGAGCTCAGTATATTCATTAAGAGAGATTTCAACATAGTTAATCCCCAAAATCTCCACGTTTTATAATTTGAATTATAATTTATTCAAACAGAAGAGATCGCTATGTAGAGAGGCGCAAAAATTTTAATCTCAATTTGCGATATATAAATTCTAATTATTTATTAGCATTGTCAATGTTTATTAATTAATATTATTAATGAAGCTTTGTATTGTATGAGTGTTTTATTGACTATTGTTTTGTCAATAAATTTTTAATTTTTTCCTCCATATGTACGAAGAATCATTTAATAATTTTTATCATTTTTTTTTTCATGAATAAATGGTGTCTTCTGCTTAATGTAAAGTTTACTATTTAATGAATCTTTAATTTAGAAGTTGTCTTAATCTTTTCAGTAGATAAAATGAAAACTGTGTCTTCTGCTTTTTGTAAATATTTAATTTTAAACTTTCGAAAGCGTTATCTTCATTTAACCATTAAATCAATTGATAACATGAAAATTGCATCTTCTATTTAATAAAAATATTTTAAATGATTTAAAACCTATAGTTTCGAAGGTGTTGTCTCCATCTTTTTAATAAGTAAATAGGAAACTGGTGTCTTCTGTTTAGTAAAAATCTTCTCATTAACTTGGAATTATAATTTTGAAGGATTCAATCATTGAATAAATAAATTGAAAATTTTGTTTTCTGCTTAATACAAATTTTTTTCATTTAAATATTTTCATTAATTTGAAGCTCGAAATTTGCAGACGATGTATTCATTTTCTTTCCAATACGAATATTTTAAATAATTTAATAGAATTTTAATCAGAAAAAAAGTAGAAATGGCTCAACAAATCATACTGGAGATGAAGCCAAACATTTTGAAATTAGTGTATCAAATAAGTTAAAATATTTATATGGTCCGAAGACAGAATCTTTGATTTACATATAAAAATTAGAAACATAGCTACTCTCGAGCAAATTTTATTTTAATTTTTGTTTATGTTTGTAGAAGTGATTTTCAAATTGTTCGGATGATGAAGATAAACTGGTCGAAACTTTACTGTCCCAAATAATTTAAAATACTTTTACTTTTTTCAATTATTCCATATAAATTAGCTCTGCTACTCTCGCGTAAAATATCATTTTTTCATTTATTGTTTAGATTGATTTATCCTCTCATTGTGATTTTCTTAACATTTCTATTTCATTATAAGGATCTTCGATTCAATGATTCTTTAAAAAAATTGTCCTTATTTTAATTGACATTATAAAATAAAAGTATTTATATATATATAAAAAAAAGCATTTATAGCTTGATTTAAAATCATCAAATTCTCTTATTTTAAAGAATAAATCATCATAATGTGTCTTTTGCTTGATTTTTTTTCAAGATAAATGTTTATTTAGGAATTTTAAATTACATTATATTAATTTATAATTCAAAATTTACAAATATGAGTCGAGTGAAGACCATATATGCAGCAAATCTTAATAATTGAAAATCATTTTATTTTTGTGAGAAAATTTTAAAAAACTGATATCATTTTTTGTGGGATTTAAATAAGACACTGATTTATTAGCTTGACTACTCTCAGCAAGTAATTTAATTTTCCTTTTATTATAATATTCCCTTTGAAATAAATAAATAAATTCATTGTAAAGAGAATAAAATTTCAATTTCTGTTCTTTTAGTTGGTAAAGATTTTATTTCTTCTTCCACCTTGGAGCAGTATATCATTTGAAAGTGTTTCGTGATGCAGACAGAACCGTGAGCGGGATTCGATCCCGGGGCTCGATGACTTTGTGGAGTGGAGTATATGCCACACACACCACGTAGGTTTTGGCGCAGCGCCGGGTTTAATATTGATTAGATAAGAGCGCGTTGATATCGGCCGCGCAAAAGCGCGCGGATCATGGGAGGTACCTAAGGGAATGATAAATATATGCTAAAAAAAAAATAATAAATAAATTTTTGTACCTTAGCAACTTGAAAATTCTCGGTACGGAGCGTTTCGACGATCTCGTCGAGGGTGCCGCTGCCGCCAGCTGCGCTCCCACCACGGGCAAGTGCTTGTTGATTGCTTGACGAGCGGAACCCGTCCAGGAAGCCCTTGAACGTGATCTTGTTCATGTTGGAACGTAAACGTCTCGGCCGATTCAATTGCCACTACACATTCCCGTTCCCGTCAATGGCAAAGCACGGCCGCGAGCATGCTATGCTGGTAGATGCACTCGATTCTCACGCCTCGGTTCGACTGCGCTCACTCGGCCTGAAATGCCGACCCCCCTTTCGGAGGGGATTCCCCCTCACGAACAGCGGTCCCCCCGAGGGGGGTCCCCCCTCGCCGAAAACAACATGCCCGCAAAACGAGCAACCGCTCGCTCTTTCCACAACAACAAAAACAAAATCAACGTCACACCTAATCGCGAGAATTTGCCTTAAAAAAGGAGAATGGTTCTCTGAGTGGCAATCGACGGCATTGCGGTGCGCATTGACAGATCAATACAGGCAACGCGCAATCAGCTGACACGAGCTTTTACTAACGTTTTAGTCTTTTTTTTACTTTCTTTCTATTTTATTGTGTGATTTTTAAAATGAATATTAAAATGTGCTTGAGGACATTCCATAGGATGGCTTCTTTAGCTGCTTATAATACATATACTCGAAGAAAAACCAGGTTAATATTATTATCTCGATGGTGACGTGTCAGAAAAAAACAAATATCTCTTAATCCAACTCCTCTTACATATATATTATTACAAATTTTAATATATGCCATCTCCTAATAATATATAATCACATGCATAGTATTTAATTAACTTTATTTTTAAAGAATTATAACTAACCTAACCTATATATTAAAAATAATAAACATGATATATAATATTTATTTTAATTTGACGATTCTTTTAAAAATTAAAAGATTATACAACTTAATTAATTTGAAAATTATTATTGTTTTTAATTTTATTAAATTAAATTACTATTAATATGATGAGTAGGTATTATATACAATTTTGGTTACCTAATAATATCTACTTAGATATGATTTTAATCTGATACCTATATTAATATATATTTTTAAAAATTTATTTACAATATCTTTTATAATAAATGATCTATTAGTAATATATAATTAAATGCGAGGGGTGAACCGCGACCTAATATCGTATACATCTACTTCCACTTTCATTTCCATGTAAAAGACAATAGATGAAGGGGCGTTATCTAATGAATTCCAAAATAATTCCACATAATTCTAAAAATGGTGTACACCTAATTCCAATCGCGGTTAACCCCTTGATTAAATTCAAAGTATTTTAATAAACATTATTTTATATAAATTTAAAGATATAAGTATTATTTTTTGAGAACAAGGACTTGGTAAAAATCTAATTTTAATATCTAAATCTTCTGCTTGATGTAAATAAATATACACAAATTTGAAATTATGGTTTCGAATGCTTTGTCCTCAACTTCACTTACGAATAGGTTCACATAATTTTATTTGAAAGAGGCTTTAGTTTCGAAGGCTTGTCCTTTATCTTCAGTCTTATAAATATAGCATATATTTTCTATTCATGAGTAGTTTCGAAAAAAGTGGTTTATTCTATCTCTTATTATATATAATTTTAATCTTATATTTGTTTTATTTATAAAGCGGCCCACAGACAATCAACTTTGTCGTCAACATGGGATTGAAAAATTTTAATTTGACCCCTTTTCGAAATTTAAGATTCAGTTGTAGATGTAGTATAAATTTTTAGCTATTATAATTTTAGCAACGTTTTATTTCTCAGATCGATATTTTATTTTGTTACTTATCAGCAGTGGCTGAACTTATATACAGTTGGGGATGATCCCTTTTATCTCACATATTTAAAATAAGATGTATACTTACCATCTTTGTGCTAAATTTTATTCTCAAGCTGGAGAAATCGCTAAATTAAATAATTGAAAATATAAAATAAGAAAATGAAAAAGATCTATTTTCTGGATTAATTGTCCTTATCATTTCATTTTTCCTTATTTTGGGTTTTAAGCTTAAAGATATACAATATTTCTTATTTTTACATTTTATTTATATATTTATATTTGATTATTATCTTTAAATCTAGGTATTTTCCCCTAAAATCTTATACACGTACTATTTAAAATGTCTTGTTTTTATTTTTACATTACATTTATCAAGAAACATTTTATACATTTAAATTCTATATTCTTATATTAGTAATTAATTTAGGCAGTATTTGTTTTCTCTCAGGCCCTTTATGGATTCTATATATAATTAAAAAACGAGAGTACTTAGGTGATTTTATAATGCCAAAAATATTTTCTCTATAGTTTACTTATCAGTGCCTGGATCTTATTTAATTTAGAATTGGACGAAGGAGTATGATTTTTAAGACAATTTTGCAATATCTTTTTGAACTAATAGATATATTGTATTAAATCAAAAAGTAAAAGTGCGTCTGTAATCTATTTTAAATGAAGAATAATATAAACCGTGATTTTTGTTAAATTTTGCTATTTCTTTCTTTCCTGCTTCATCCCTCTTTTAGGTAGAAGTGGAAATACAAGTATATCCAATAAAAAAGCACATAAAGAGGTGAAGTGGGGGCACAGTTTATGGTATAAAAATAAAAATATACAAATATTTTATATTGATATTTACTTTCAAAAATCGTGTCAAACTATTTTGACTAAAAATTTCATTCAAAAATTGTATGTGAATCCCTAAAAGTCTGAAAATCTACCTACCTCTCAATCCAACGGTATATGTATCTCCTTTACTTCATAAAACGATAATCATTTTACCTTTTATAAATTTTAAATATTCATTTTTATTTGCAACGAAATTTTCTCTGGAGAGAGACGGACTGGTAGAACTTTTAATTGAAAGTAATGGAAGGCAGCTCAGAGGTAGTGATGAAAGGGAGGATTTTATTTGTTTCCTTCATTGACCCCTTGAAACCCTGAAGAAGGAGGGAAGAATCTTCCGAAACGTTGGTTTGAAAGGAAAGAAGGAAGGATCCCAATAAATTACACCTTATTCGAAATGTGTTAATTTTTTCTTTCCTCTTCTCCCCTGGACTGCCTTCCATTATTTTCAATTAATTCGGTTTTATTATTTTCATTATTTTTATTTAAATTGTAAATTTATTCATTTATATACAGATGTAATCCAGTTTCCCGGAAACTAAAACCAATTTTTTTCTCTTTGTAGATTTATATCATTTGCGATTGTTTCCTCTGGAATTGTTATCTATGAAATCAACAAGAATAAAGCTCAAATGGCTCAAGCTGTAAGAACTGCAAGATTTATGGCTGAACCAATTACACCTGAAGAAGAATTAAATAAAAATGCAGATGATATGAAAACAAAAATGGAATTGATGATAATGAAAATCCAGGTAAAAAAATCATTTATATTATAATGAAAAATTAATAATTTCTTTGCTGAAATAACTGAAACTTGGCTCCTTATTTAGGTCCAGACGATATTTTATTCCTTTTAATTCTTTAATCTCCACCTTCCTTCCTATATCATCAAAAATATGAGAGTAGCAGAATTTTTATAAATATATAATACATACATATATACATAATAAAAGAGTGTGTCTTCAGCTGGAAAAATAAATTTTTTGTAACAGGAATAGCAGGGAATTGGACAAAAATTAAAAACACAGAGTTTTTATTAAGTGGGCCAGACGTTGCGTCAATTTATTTTGACTTCTTCTATCGTTATAAAAAAATTTAAAAATTTATTTTTTCATCAAAAGACACTCTTTTATTGTCTTAATTGATTTATTTAATATTAAATTTAATAAAACTAATCATTTTGTTTTTTTCTATTTAATCCAGGCTGATTTTTGCCGAGCTCTAGAAGGTGAAGAAGATAAAGAAACGAAATTTATAGTTGATAGATGGTTAAGAAAAGAAGGAGGAGGAGGTATCACATGTGTTATGCAGGATGGAAGAGTTTTCGAAAAGGCTGGTGTAAACATTTCGGTTGTGTCTGGAACTTTGCCTCCTGGAGCTGTTCAACAAATGAGATCTCGGTAATCACTTGTGAAAAATATCAGAGATGTTCATTATTTGAAATAAAACCATAGATACCACCATGACATTTGGTCTAACGGGATAAAAATCAAAACTCTCACCCCTCTCCATCTAAAGCCTTATTTACGTGAAATACGATTTTCAAACATTCAACACCTTTTCGTGATTAAATTAGATACTATCCGAACAAACGATTTTCCAACTCGTTTATCCCTATGACATCTAGAAACTGGATCTCTCTTTTCCGGTGACATATAGATAATCTTCAATTTATCAAGACCCGCCTCCACGGGTACCGTCAACTCTAACTTAATCCCTGAAATTTCTTCTCCCTCTTCTCTCTACTCCATACTTACAGATGTTGCACTTTTTTGGTACATTCTTCTTGCATCAATGTAAATCTGTTACTACTTGGGATTATAGTCCTCTGCCCCCTATGATTAAGTCAGTTATAAATTTTGTCAAGTCCTAATGTCCTAGAGTTGTGAAAAATTTTATTTAGTTCTCACAAGCAGAGATTACCTAAGGTAGAGAGAGGTCATACCATCCTTGTTAAGGTTTTGACCAGGTTTCCTTAACAACTTATGGCAAATGTCGGGTTGGCTAATGCGTTGTTTGCTCCTGGTATCGGGTTTTTTAATTATTTAAATTATGTTTTATCTTTTGATGGAAATCTATGGTCATGTTATTTGTCAATGAGCATACATTCTATTTTTTTTTTCTTTGTTAATTGTTAATTTCATGTATTTGATTTGTATTGATGTTTTATTAATTTCTTTAGTTAATTTGTATTGATGTTTTGTTGACCTAGTCACCGAGGACTTGTGCCTCTAAGCAGGTCGAGTAATAAAGATTTATTTATTTATTTATTTAATAACAAATTTAAAACTGGAAAGAAGAAATTGAATTTCATTCATCCTCCTTTAAAAAATAAATCATTATAAATAAAAAAAATCTAAAAACTACTTATTTTTTGTTTCTCTATTCAGGAATTAATTTCATTTGCATTATAAGAAATATTTTTTGCCAATAATTTTGCATTTTCGATTTCAATTGCACATCTCTGTGAAATAGTTATTGTTATCAAGTATATATTTATTATATTACAATTTTTTACAGCGGTAAAACGCTCTCTGAAGGACATCTTCCCTTTGCTGCTCTAGGCATTAGTTCTGTTATTCATCCTAGAAATCCGATGGTTCCTACAATACATTTTAATTATAGATATTTTGAAATTCAAAATCCTGATGGAACAAAACAAGTAAAAATATTAATGAATGAAAATAAAACATTAAATTATTATATATACTAAAAACTTAATTTATTTCTAGTGGTGGTTTGGTGGTGGTACTGATTTAACTCCCTACTATTTAAATGAAAAAGATGCCAAACATTTTCATATGGAATTGAAAAAAGCTTGTGATAAACATGACAAAAGTTACTATGGGAAATTTAAAAAATGGTGTGATGATTATTTTAATATTCCACATAGAGGTAAAAAAATGGATTATATTTTTTACAATTTTACAGACTCTTAAGTTTTTGTTTTTGTTCCAATAGGTGAAAGAAGAGGTGTTGGAGGTATATTTTTTGATGATTTAGATACTCCAAACCAGGAAGAAGCTTTTCAATTTGCAAAATCATGTGCAGAAGCAGTAATTCCTTCATATCTACCTCTAGTAAATTAGTTTAATTAATTCAAGTAATTTCATTAATATGTGAAGATAGGTTGAACCAAGGGGTGAACCGAGATTGGAATTTGGTGTACACGGTCTTTGGAATTATTTGGAATTACTTTAGAATTCATTAGATAATCTATTGTCTTCTACTTGGAAATGAAAGTGGAAGTGGAAGTAGGTGTACACAATTTTAGGTCGCGGATCACCCCTCTAGTTGAACGTTGTCCAGAACAAAAGAAGTAAATTAAAATTTATTAAATTTTATTTGTTCAACGCCCCTAATAATTGTTCAGGGTCTGCACCTTCTGGGCTCCCGTGATTAAAAGCTATTTATATTAGTAATTTAATTTTATAAATTATTTATTTATTTATTAGCTTATAATAAATTATTTGAAGCTATAGAAAATCATACTTTGGAAACTCCTTATCCATATTTATTGTGAGGAGCCCGCATTTTAGTCTTTTTCTCGGGCTATGTGATATTAAAGTCGACCAATTTTGATTTAAACATAGTTAATTAAAATACTTGTTAAGTTTCACATAAATAAAACAAATATATGTTAAGAGTTTTATCTCGATATGCATGTGTTTCGGGTTATCAACTCATCTTCAAGTGATTCAAAAGTAACTGTCTAAGTCAGTTCGATGTTTCATTATATATGCAAATACAGGTAAAATTTGAACTTCTCAACTCTATGGGACTAACCCTTTACCGCGCGGGCTCCCCCCCCAACTTAACTTTCTTAATAAGGAAATGGCTTTTCAACGGCCAAGTTTTGAAGTTACCCTAATGCAATGGTTTTAAATAGATTTAGTAGAAATGAAAAAACTTTAGTCTGTATTTTTCAATTTAAATTGAAAAAAAAAATTATGACTACTAATATAAACATTTTTAAAAGAAAATTAATAGAGATGTCCTTTGCTTGATGCATATAAACGTATACTTATATACATACATATAAACGAATATATTAATAAAACATTATTTGATAGGCTATAGAAGGCTTGGCCTTTATCTTCATACTTTTTTATAAATAGTTTGTTTATTCTTGTTTTTGTTGAAAGGTGAATGAACCCATATATAAACGAATCTTCGTCCATCAAGGTGTCCATGTATAAGGACAAATAAACTATTTATAAAAAAAAGACTTATGATGAAGCCCAAACCTTCGAAACTATAATCTCTATCAAATAAAATTAAATATATACATATATACATATTCATTTATATATAAGTATGTTTGCATCAAGCAAGGGACATCCTCAATGATTTCCTTTTAAAAATATTAATATTAGTTGTCATCATTTCTTTTTTTTTTTTCAATTTAAATCTAAAAACCAACAACTCTTCTACCCTCAGCAAGAAAATCTTTTCATTATCAACATGTGAATTAACTTCTAGGTGATGAAAAGTTTAACAACAAGTAATTTTAATCTAATAGGCTGAAAATTAAAGACTCATCTCTAAAATAGTTGAAATTTCCAGCTTCATAGCTCTATCATAACTGGTCAAAATTTAAATCAAAAAGGTATCTCTGGACAATACATATTAAGGTACACTGCCCTTGTCTGTATATAATAATTTACGTTGAACAATTCAGATGAAAGATTAAGTTTGAATATTTATTTTCCTCTAAATGTGAATATTTAAAATTTCGAGTAAAGCTAATTTTAAACCAAAATAGATTCATTTTAAAAGTACCTCTAGTTATATAAATTTTCAAATTCAAAATATATGATAGAAATTAGTAATTTGAATAATTGAATAATAGTGGCTATCAATAAATTTTGTCAGTTTGCATTAAAGAAATTGTTTTTCTGATTTGGAAGGTCATTTTTCGTTAGACAACTCAATTGCAATAGAAAATTAATTAAAATTTGTTTATTAACCACTCGACATATCGCTATTATTTCCGTTTATATTTTCAAGTGTTAATAGATTCAGCGTGAATTATTAGAAGCAAGCTCAATGCGTTTGGTACGGATATGTTGGCTTGATTAATTTTATCAATAATTAAAATAGCTAAATAGATAAGGACTAAAATATGACTTAATAAAAAGTTTTAATTTTCTATACACAGAACTTGTCTCTCTATTCATATTAATTGTGTTATTTGACTCCACATTATTTCCACTTATTAAATAATTTTTAGGTGCTATTGACCTTTGTAGAAACGCCCTCCAACTCTGTATAATATTAACAATTTCTATAAATATAAATTAATCTGCTTGATGAAGCTTCTTTTTGTTGGTCAGGCTGACGATCTGGATATTTCTTAGGGGTGTCCATGATAGAACTAGAAAATTAGTTAACATTTTCTAGTTTATTCATAATGTTGATGCATCTAATTTTGAATTTGTTTTCAAAGAATAATACATATAAAGTCGAGGCATATTAATATGTTAAAATGCATGAGATTAATATGAGTATCATTTCATGACCTTGTTGAAAAGTTGCGAAACTATGTATTTAGAATTTTACAGATCATTGTGGCTGAATTGACTCGATTTTATATGTGCTATCACTTGAAAACGGATTTAGAATTAGAAGCCGAAACGTCATGAATAAACTAGAAAATTTTCTTTCTTTTCTTTTATATAATTATATTAAAGGAATTCTCCATTTCATCATCTGACCACTAAAGTAGCTTCAACAAACAGATACACATATTATCAGTGAAATATTGGTTCTTGGGAATAGGAGAAATTTTTCTTCTAAATACTTATAACTTTCATTTTGCAATGTTTTGTCTTCAATCGAGGCTTCTTCGGGCTCTAAATTTCACTATAAGAATAGTAGTTAAACTATAATACAACCTTGTTTTATAGTTAGAATACGATATTTATAGTCTGAGGAAGGCAAAACGTGGCTAAATAAAAGTGTTATAAGTATTTAAAAAAAAATTCCCCGATTCCAATAAACCAAAATTTCAATTTTCATCATTGAACAGATCACAATAATAATTAATGTTATTATAAAGAGTTTAAGGTAGTTATTTCGCGACAATACTAGCAAAAAGTTAATGCTAGAGTTTATAGAACGGACAATAAGGATTCATAATTCATAAGCCCAAAACTTTTTGCTATTTATGTACCACTACTAGCCAATCCCGTGCTCGTTTGACAAATCTGGCAACACTGTCCGAGCTTGTATATATTTTATCATAGAAATGTCAGATAAAGTACATTATAAAGAGAGATTTATAAAACAAAAAGTTCTTAAGCTGTTGCGACAATGGCTGAAGCGAAAAAACGACAAAAACAGTACTAAAGTTAACCCACTTTTTAGGTTAAATAAATGTTTTGTTGCCAGGTTGTTTTTAGTGCAAATTTTTCATTATACATTTTTCATTATTTATTCATTATTATCTCAGAAACTATGTTGTAACTATGAATTAAAATTTTCTTAAAAAATGTATTAGTTATTGTTTAATGTTGGTTTAGTTTTTTATAACAATGGTAAGAAGAGTTTCTTATTTATAATTAAATATGTATGTAAACTTTCCGATATCCACTATAGTGCAATGTACATATAAGAGTCTGAAAAACTCTATCTTTGGAATTTAATATCTCTTAAATAACTACAATTCTTTAAGAACAATTTCGTAAAAAACTTTTAAAAGTTCAGAGATAAATACTCCTTTTTCAATAAAAAAATTATAGGATGTAGTTGCTTTATTATTTTAAAAGCAACTACCTACATTCTATAAATATTCCATTGAAAATAGAGAATTTCATCAGAAAGTTTTGAACTTTTAATAAACGTTTTTATGGTTGTTTTTAAATAATTATAATAATTATACATTTACAGATACATATTTTATTATAAATCTAATAAAATCGAAAACTAATATATAATATCATTTTTAATTTCAGTAAAACAGCATAAAGATGATGGGTATGGGTATCATGAACGAAATTGGCAACTGTTAAGAAGAGGACGTTACGTGGAGTTTAATTTAATTTATGACAGAGGTACAAAATTTGGATTATATACACCAGGAGCCAGATATGAATCAATTTTGATGTCTCTTCCATTAAATGCGGTAATTATCATATAAATATAATTTTATAATTATTATAAAGAATTCATATATTAAAGAATTGTTTCATTTTGAAATTTCAGAAATGGGAATATATGCATAATCCTGAACCAAAGAGTCTTGAAGGTAAATTGTTAGAAGTGTTGAAAAATCCTAAGGATTGGGTTTAATTTAAAAAAAAATGTTTAAATAAATTATATTGTTTATTTCTATATAAACAAATTATGTCATTTATTTCTTCCTATATAAACAACGAAGTATTTTTGTAGACATATAATTTTTTTTATTAAGTATTAAATCTTTTTAACATAAGTTAATACATAAAAAGTTGAGTATATTTTTTTATTGTTACATATACTTATTATTATATATAGTATATTGTTAATACTGTACTTTTGGAGATATTCTACTTAAAAAAATAAAATATTTAAATTTATTTCACTCTTTTATGACTAAGGTTAAAATTAAATGCATTTAATTTGTAATATATTTTGATAATACTTGAATATTTTGGTCATTTAAAGAATTCTTTGAGAATCCTATAATTGATATTGACAAAAATATACTATAATATATATGTATAAATATATTATATAACAGAAACATAGATTCTTTGGTATAGATATATGATTTCAAGCGTATAAGAAGGAATGAGTTATAGAAAGAGTTGGGGAGATTACAAGGCGTTCAGTAATTGAATTATTATTAATTACAAATTACTTTTGTTTAGTGTACTTCAATTTATAATAACAAATTATGTAATTCAATTACATTATCAATTACTCTCCGTCGATATTAACAAACAAAATATGAAGAACATACTAATGATGGTAAATAAAGCTTTGTTCAATTTATATAAATATAAGAGTCATTAGGGAATATTTAGACTATTAGAATATTTTAAAAATCCAAAAAAAAAAAAAAAAAAATTATTTATCGCTGTGAAACACGAGGTATGCAGTAATTTCGAGCTTGTTTATAATTGTCCTTATTAAATTGTAAAGCTGCACAATACTAGATGAGATGCGTTGGAGTAACTGGACCATGATTTTGGTTGGGTGCTCACTGCTCATACTTGAGAAATTCGCTGAATAAGTCGATCGAAATCTCGTAGTTATATTGTATTAATTGTAGTTTGTGTTTAATAAATAGTTATAATTAATTAGGTGTGATTTAAACTGATTTTACATTTTATTATTGTGATTTCGGCTTCTAACACGTTCAAAAACTGGCTAGTCTTTCCTAAATTACTGATATACTATCTTAGTTGGGTTCTTTCTTTATTAAGATGGATAGAGCGATATCTTGCTTTCACTTAATAAATATTTATTTTTTAATTTTGGGTAAGTGGTGTACCTAATTGCCCCGGTTGTCTGGGCTAACTGGACTCATCCTCTCTAATACCCCATGTTCTTTAGTTATTCTGTTTTGAGGTAACTGGGGCTGATCATTAGATATACATGAATAGAGTATTTAGAAATTTAGGTCCTCACTGCTACAAGGTAAGGTGTGAAAGGTAATGCAAGAAGATTTGAATAAAGGAGTTTGAAACCAGGGAAACAGTCAGATCATTCTTAAATCTACTAGCTATAGCATTTTTTTGTACATTTACACCATATCTAACAGCACTTCACGGGAAAGACCTAACCATCTTTTTACTATGAATCGAATACTGTTCACGGGCAGGCGGGACAAGTTAACTCAATTTAGATTTCATTATGAGTTAAATGGACCACCCTTAGCCTTATAAAAAGTTATGTTTAGAAATGATTTTAACCTCCATTTATACAATAATATTCACGAAAAAAATAGAAGAAAAATACAAAGAAGATGAAATTTTACTCATCTTTCTTTAAGTAGAGCCTGTTCTGTGTTGCAATAGAACACATTGTATTTTTTAAAAATAATAAAAGTTTGACTCATGCGTCACATTTCAAACCAGCATGTAAAAAAGTATAGGGTTGTTGCTGGATACTGTTGGCAAGTACTAGAATTGTACCAAGTTGTAAAATGCGTGACATAACAAACCCGGTTCTAGAAAAAGATCCCATGGCCCAACTTGCCTCTGGAGTCAGTTACCCTGACGCACCTAAGTGATCAAAATTATCTTTTGACAATCTGCTACGTGATAGAAGACATAGAGTTCCATGATGACAACAGTTTTTAGGTGTTAAAAATTTCAAAAAATGCTTTGGGTTAAGAAAACTAAACCATTCACCATTAAAAGTGATAGATACATTCAATGAAATGAACAAATAAAGATACTTTTATATTTCTAGAGTAAAAACGCGGCTGATGAATAGAATGTTGTAATTGAAAATTGTAATTCAATTGTAAACAAAAAAAAATGAAGCAATTGTTTTAAGAATTACAAATCACTTTAACGTATGTAATTGAAATGCAAATTACAAAATGTAATTCAATGAAATAATTCAATTCCATGTAATTCAAATACTCCCCAACTCTGGTTATAGATGAATTGTGGTCATCTTTTGAAGACACATGAAGGATTACCAGACAAGAGAAGAGATTTTTAATCTATACTTTTTTTTAATACTTGATTCGATACCATATTATTTTTCCATTCTGCAGGAGAGAGATCATCCAAACGTTTATCTAAAAATCCAATTCTAGAGCCAATATTTTTCATTGTTTCAATAAGATCTTCTTTTTGTTGGTCTTGCATTTCTGGTAGTAATGTTTCAATTCGTTCAACCTAGTAAATAAAGACAATGTCAAAAATAATTAGAAAAAGTTTGGTACTTTATAAAATATATTTAATATTGTATTTTACTTTCTACGATCTAATATAATTGTTCGATATGTAATTTTAATAATAAAAATTATTTGAATTTGTGAATCGACCGTAAAAAATATGAAGATGTTGAGGAAGTATTATATAAAGTTTTCTGTCAAAAATAACTTCATAATTGTTTATTTCCAAGCTTTCAATCCTTTTTATATCATTTTTAGGACTATAAACAATAAGAGCAGTGATTTACAATTTTTTATATATAAATAAATATAGGTATACCAATTTCTGAAGAATAGTTGTTTTGTTATGAATAGTGATAAACATTAAAATTAACCAAATAGTTTGTCATTATTTTGGAAAAAAAAGGCTAAAATGCAACATGGAAAGCTTGATATTCCTCAACATCTTAATAAAAATTATCCTAAACATTGAGCCATTGAAAAAAAAATTGTTGAGTACTAATTAATAACGTTTAGGGAAAGCGGTGTTGGTTTATAGTGAAATATATTAAACACAGGAATACAAACACCTGAGTACTAATTAACATTAGTTTGCCATAAAGCAAATGTTTAACAAAATTTCACCCCCTAAATTAGATGAAAAGATTGTCCTAGCTCAAATTTTACTGGTAAATATGGACAACACAAAATTATGTCCCAATCTGTATAATCTATAGTTTAATTTTGGTTTTTACTTTTACCTTTATTCTCAATAAAAGAAGTATACCTAATTTGAATATTGCCAATTTAATTAAATTACACGAATGACAAGTATAAAAATAAATATAATTATTTTATAAATAGAATACTTTTAATATTATCATAAAAGTAGGCACGTTCCCAGAAAAAAAACTATAATATTATAAAAATAATTATCGAAGGATTTTGGAGATCGATGGATCAAATAATAATGCAGACTAGCACACCATCAATTGCGACATTTCGCTTTTTATTAATGCTTCTTCAAGCTTTTAATTTTATACATATACGTTTTGTAATAAGATATTTCGCGATTTGAGCGATTCGTTTCATAGCTGACAAATTGGAATTGTGAAATTGCAGGAAAGAACCTTTATTATAATTTGTATGTTTGTTTTCACTAGATCTATAAGGAAAATAAATAAATAGCAAGGGAATTATATCGTAGAACAAAATGTATATGTACAAAAACAGCCTGAAGAAGCTTCGCAATTGATGGTGTGCTAGTCTGCATTATTATTTGATCATTGTCCTCAAATCCTTTCATAATTAATTAATGGATCTGAATCAAGAAAATATAAAAAATAATTTATTTGCACGAAATTTTCTCTGGAGAGAGACGGACTGGTAGAACTTTTAATTGAAAGTATAGGAAGGCAGCCCAGGGGTAGTAAGGAAAAAAATTAACACATATCCAAATAAGGTGTAATTTATTGGATTACTTCCTCTTTTCCTTTCAAACCGACGTTTCGGAAGATTCCTCCCTCCTTCTTCGGGGTTTCAAGGGAATTAAGAAAAAGGAAAAAAAATTGTTTTTCTATTCTTCTGCTAAGGAAGTTAAAATTTTAAACACTGCTGTGGAGAGAGGAAAGAAGCATTTTATTTGTTTCCTTCATTGACCTCTTGAAACCCTGAAGAAGGAGGGAGGAATCCTCGCTTTGAAAGGAAAGGAGGAAGGAATCCAATAAATTACACCTTATTTGGATATGTGTTAATTTTTTCTTTCTACCCTACCCCTGGGCTGCCTTCCATTACTTTCAATAAAAAATAATGAATGTATTTATAAATATAAAAATATTGGAATAAAAGTTATGCTAAATAAAATTTTTAAAAATAATCGTATTTTATATGTTTTCGTGAATTTATATAGTGTCAGGCAAGGTATGATGATTTTCAGAAAACTCGTACACAGTTATTTTTTGACGAATTTCAATTTTTTTTTTAAGACTACATATATAATGCCATTTAAGATGCTGCAACAAAAACATAAGAACTTTTAAATTCATGTTCAGAAAATAACATCATTCAAATGACGAACTTTCTTTAAGTAACAGTTTCAAATAATTAGAGTACTTGTAAATAGTTACTGCCTAGCCCTGATTCCACTGTGATGCACTCAACACGACTGGTTTTAGGAAGGCAAATGCATACAAAAAGGATCACCACCCTCAGATCAAAATTCACCACATGTTGCTTAACCGAGGCTTTGAATTATTATTATCAACTGTTTTAGAATTACGGGATGAAATAAATAGTAATATTTGTCCAATGCGGTCTACTAATTAAGTTATGGTTAAAAACCTCACAATTAATTACAGAAGAATTTATAACTTAGAAAAAAAAATTTTCGTCAAGTAATCGGGAGTATTCACAAGGAAGTTTCATCTTTAAAAGGAAAACAATATTATAAATTAAATTAGAAAATAAAAAAAAACAAATTTGTTGATAAAGATCGAATCCTGGCTGTTCATTGAAGCCTATCAAATTTTTTCTTTATTTTCTAATTAAATTTATAAAATTGTTTTCTTAAAGACGAGACTTCGTAGTGATTACACCCCAGGGCTTGATAAAAAAATATTTTCAAAGTGAGGGTGCTGTAATTAATTGAGAGGTATTTAATTATAATCTTGATAATGCTACAAATGAATTTTAAAATATTTTTATTTGCTTCGACATTCATTTTTTTCATTAAAAATTTTAACCGAAAAGTTTTTATTAAACTAATTCTCGATTGTTTTTAAGGAATTTGGTGAAACATTTTTTTTTTTTTATCCAATAATTTAATTTCCGATTGTTTTTTTTTTTATAAAAGAATTGTATTTATTTCTTATAATAATATATATATTAACTAAATAACTATATAACTAAATTCTCATCTATTCACAATATATTCTTTACCTAGGGGTTTATTATATAAGCTTAACTTTATGAAATATCATCTTTTTGGTATAATTTTTTATACATTAAGAACTATTATAAATACATTAAATTATTTCTAGTACTTACTCTTTTATCCAAGTTGAGAAATTTGTTTTGAACCGATTTAACATAAGAAGATGGAAACAATGAACGAAAACAAGGAGGAGCTGAACAGAGAACTTGAAATTAATTTTTATAAGAACTCATTAAAATTTGAAACTGCTCAAGAATGCTTACTATTTTGATGAATTCTTGCGATATCTAATAAGAAAGGGCTGAAAAAATGAAATAATAATACTATATTAATAATTTGAAGTTCATCAGATATAAAATTAAAAGGTTTTTTTCCGAGAGTAGCAGAGTTGTTGAATTTATAAGAGCAAATGAAAGAAGGTGTCATATACTTGATGTATATAAATATACTTTATACACACATGAACTCATGAACATATTAATAAATTAACATATAATTTTATATATTTAATGCTATAATTTTGAAACATTATTATTATTGAAGTATATAGATTTTTTGGGGGCAGACTGTTAGTAGGTCATGTGAATTACTTCTATTGATATCTGAATAAGTATTAAATTACAGGTTAATGCTGCAAAAAGTTATTCAAATATAACATAATAAGATTAAAGAATAAGTATTCAAAACTATAGTCTTAAATAAATAAAATTATAGGTTTTTTCGATCGGAAATACATTTTTTGCAATCTATAATAATTTTTTTTTAAATAATTCTAAAATTTCACTTAATTATTCTTATAATAGGTAAATAAATTTGTTGAGAACAAGGAGGAAATGACTTAAAATCAAAAATATCGATATTCGACTAATGCTGGAGGAACAGCAATTCTACGTTGAATTTTTGAAATTAGGACCATTAGTAGTAATTTAATGTTTATTACTCCAGTATTAGATCGAAATCAATGGCTATTTCTAATTTCAACGGTTTCCTCCATGTCTTCACCATTGCTTACCACTAATAGAAAAATTTCAACAAATTTTATGTATATATATACAATACATACACGCAGGGCGTATATTAGGGTCGAAGGCAAAAGCTTTAGAGGTTTCATATTAACAGAATTTGTTTATGTTGGGGGGCGCAAAGTTTGGTGAAATAAATAAAATTATTTGCACGAAATTTTCTCTGGAAGACGGACTGGTAGAACTTTTAATTGAAAGTAATGGAAGGCAGCCAGTGAAAGAAAAAAATTAACATATCAAATAAGTTATTATTGGATTCCTTCCTCTTTTCCTTTCAAACCGACGTTTTGGAGGATTCTTCCATCTTCTTCAGGGTTTTAAAGGGTCAATGATTTTATTTGTTATCTTCATTGAAGGAGGGTAGAACCTCCAAAACGTCGGTTTGAAAGGAAAGGAGGAAGGAATCCAACAAATTACACCTTGTTTGGATATGTGTTGAGAAATTTTTTTTTCTTCCTCATACCTGGGCTGCGCTTCCATTACATTAAATTAAAAGAAAATTATTTTTATTTTCTTGTCCAAAGTTTTATTTTGATTTTTGAAAAATATTAGTTGCTTCGGGTCGCGCATTTTCTCCGAAAGGCCCTGCATACATGTGTAGTATGTATTTATTTACATCAAGTAGAGGACACACCATCTTATATATTCACTATAGAGGAAGGTTTTATTTCTCGTTTCTGAAATGCATCAAAGGAACAAGAGAAGGTATGAAGGCCTCTCCTAGGGCCTATTTTAGAATTACTGGACCTGAATAGAAATGTATGTAATTTTGTCTTTAGTGTAAAGTTCTAGTAAAGTAAATTTTTTAAGGTTACCTAAACAAAGGTATGGCTATGTGTTTAAATTTAGAATCATTAGACAAATTTTTAATATATGAAAAAAAAATACTTTTTAATGTGATAATTTCATTATCCGACAATCTTCAATCTGGCCTTGGTAGCTCACAACATATTTTTGAAATTCGAAAGTAGCTCCATAGGTTGGCGAGGTTGGCGATCCCAGCTCTATATCCTTAGAAAAAGTACGGACATTTTAACATTTTTGCAAAGCACGCTACGGATATGGACGCTATGGTCAATACAAACTGTCCGTAGGGTCATTCCATGTCAAATCAACAAAGACACTTTTAATCAAATGTAACTTCACCATCTCAGATTTTGATGAAATTTGGCACAGAGATAAAGAATAAGAAAAATACAAAATATTATTAAAATATATCAATCCTTTTTGAAAATATGGATATATGAATTTTCTAAAGATAGTCAAAAATTTCTAGACAGTCAATGTTTTAAATTGCCGTAGTAGAGGTGTCATTTTACAGCATCTTTTATGTCTTTTCCTATCATATGCACTAATTTAGGGGTTTGGAAGAAACTTTTATTAATTTTGATTTTAATCTTTACAAAAAGTACATCTTTAAAATTTCAAAAATATTCTAAGAAATCATCATCATCATTGAGTATACAGTCCTAAGACTGGTTTGATACAACCACCCGTCTCCACTCGGCTCTGTCCCCCGCCAGCTGTTTGACCTCTCTAAATGTCTGGCATCCCATATCCCCAATTATTTGGTTGAAATATTCTAATCTGGGCCTTCCCCTTCCCCTTTTCTTTCCCACCTCCCCCTCTAAGATATCCCTAAACAGTCCTCCATGTCTCAGTATCTGCCCCATCATCTGACCTCTTCTCTTCTTCAGACTCTTCTACAAGGTTCTTCTTTCTCCGATTCTAAGAAATATAATAGTTTATGCTATTCTTAAATGGTGTAAAAAGTTTGAAAATTAGATGGTTCTGGATTCATAGTTAAAATAATTTAAAACAAAAGTATTTTATGTATGTGTATATGTAAACAATGTATTGTTCCCTGAAATTGGCTGGATAATGGTTCATTGGTTTGCAAAGAGTCAAAGTCTCCAAGATAAAATTACGCATAGTAAAAATGGTAAAAATTAAATTGCTTAATATTATAATAATAAAATTAAGTTCTTAGAAAAAACGCATTAAACTATTTGTTTGATTAATATTTATTAAAAAAAGATAGGGGCCCAATTTAACGCCTTGCACATGGCACTTCAAATGCTAGTTACGGCGCTGGGTATGGTAACCCTACATATGCGAGATTGCCGCCTTTGATACCAGATTACTATTACCCTCATATGTCAGATAGCTCCATCTCATAGGGTAGTCGATGGCTCGAATTGCTTTTTAGCACTCGGATTCAATTTCAGTCTGACATTCAAAAAAAATTGTTCCTAACATCTTGGATTCAGAGAACATTCGTGATTTTTTCAATACAATAAAAACATTCCATTGTTCAGTTTGTCCTTTAGTTTATTTAAAGGCTCATTTACACTGTATCATTTTTGGTGTACACCCAAAGTGAATTATCTTTGTTTACATATGTTCATCCAGTTCTGTGTTTTCAATGCAGTGTCCCCCATTTCTGAACGCATGTATATCGACAGGTGGCCGTTGGGAGTGAAACCATCAGTTGTATGGTCAAGTACCTATTGTAATCGAGCATGAGAAAAGTGTTTTTTTTTGCTTCGTTTTTTCGAAATATCTCAGAAAAGGGCTCAAACTATTTTGATTAAAAAAAATTGAGTGAAACCATGGCGTTACGCAGTCTACAAAAAATCCTCGAAAAAATTATATTTTCGAGATTATTAACTGTTTTGTCAAAATGTCTGTTAGTTAGTACGTTAGTGCGAGCGTGCGATACCAAATAGTTGAGGACGTTGTATCTCAAAGTGAATATCAAAACAAAATTTCACATGTAGTTTTGGTGCATTGAGATTAAGAGCTAATTAGATTTTGGTTGAAATCGGACCCAAAATTAAGGGGGGGGTTTAAAAATTAAAACTATAAGATTTTCAAACTAAAAAAACAAGAAAAATGAAATATACCTACTATAAAATGAACTTATAATAACGAAAAGATTATTATATTTTTGGGGAACAAAATTATTGGGGGGGGGGGGGTCAAAAAATAAAAATCTAAGCTCTTGGACCAAATCCAACCACAACCAAATATTGAATAGTTTTGGTTAGTTTTTGCACTTTAAGTCTTCTGGGGGCTCCCTGATAATGTATACATAACTTGGTTGAGTTTGGTCCAAGGGCCTACAATTGTATTTTTTGACCCTCCCCCCACCCTCTAAATCAGTGGTTCTTAACATTTTATTAGTCGCGGCCACCTTAAAAAAAATATTTTCGCGGCCAATACCCTTATAAAAAATATTTACACCGTTTTATTGAACTTGTAATTTTGTCTGTCTGTTTGTTTGGATCAGATTCACCTATACGCTCAACGTTTTCACCTACCCCCCACCCCTACCCATAATGGGACAATAGTGATGTATGTCGTGCAGAGGCCAAATTGGGTTCTAAAGAGACAGTTTACTGAAATGCCGTATCCCACAAGCACTCGTACTGCTGGTAAGTATCAAGAAACAATGCCATATGACTGTCTTGGCACTTAAATGACAGTGTCATAAAATTACTGCCCCGAAAATAGTTCAATAACAAACAAAAATGAGGAATTTTCGAACTACGACAGGTATTCGATTGGCGGATTTAAAGTAGTGAATAGTAAATGTGGAAAGGAATGAATTCCGTTTGTTTACATTTTTCACTGCTCCTTAACTCTAGATCAGTGGTCGTCAAACTGCGGCCCGCAGACGATATTTATGCGGCTCGCGACAAAGCAAACAATTTTAGTAGATAATATCACATTCAATTAACTAAAGAGAAGTACGCGAACACAAGTATGGTAGGTATAAACTTCCTCCTGCAACCTACAAGCTCAGTTGATGAACGAACTCATTGAACTAAAGTACGACACAGAACTCAAAGCTCATTTCATTGAACATCGTGAAAAGCAGGAACACATTGAATTTTGGAAAAATGTGCCTAATAATTATAAAAGTTTACGAGACTCCGCACAATTTATTTTGGCAATATTTCCTTCAACGTATCTTTGTGAAGCTTCATTTTCCAAAATGAACTTCTTGAAAAATAAGTAGCGCAATCGGCTTTCCACTCATTTAGAAGACACAATGAGAATTGCATGTAGACCCAAAAAAGCCAACATAGAAAAAATAATTATAAAAGTACAACACCATAACACTTAAATTACATGATACATGATAGTAGTCAAAATATCTAAATAAAAAGTCTCGAGAGAGACGAAACGTTGTACAAAAATTGAAGAAGAACTTCAATAAAAAAACTTTGTCCAATAAACTGAATTTTTAATCTACTAAATAATAATGTTTGTGTATGTTAAAATAAAAAATATTAATATACTTTTACAAATATAATTTTCTTTTCGTGATTTTGTTTCTTTTGAATAAATTGTATTATTATTAATTTGAAAGTTTATATTAGGAAAATAAGGACAAGTTTTTGTATGACTTTTTTATTTTTCAACCAACGTTTCGTCGACTTTGCCGACTTCTTCAGGGCTTCAAATAGTCATGTCACACATTTGTCTAAATTTTCTTATTATCTTCGTTACCATTGAAGACCATCAGAACACAAATTTCAAAAAATATTTGGCACATTCACAAAAACAATTTTTCTTTTTTTTTTTTTCTTTTTTATATTAACAATTTCATTAGATATAAAACAAAAATACCATATATAGAATGAGGCAACCCTGTTTTGAACAAGAATAGAATATTTTTCTCCTTTTGATCTTTACATAAAGAAATCTCAATTCAAATAAACTGTGTGACATGACTATTTGAAGCCCTGAAGAAGTCGGCAAAGTCTACGAAACGTTGGTTGAAAAATAAAAGTCACACATAAAAACTTGTCCTTATTTTCCTAATATAAACTTTCAAATTAATACAAATTATGGACGGAAATTATAATAATAATGTATTTTTATTATTTATATACGATTATTTTCAATTAACTTCAAATTAGATTTTCAGTTGCTTTGAAATCAGTTAATAGTTAGTTCATTGAGTTGACAAATACATAAATGACTTCACAGGTAGCAATTGACATACAAAATCTATGGGGCAATCGCGTTTTGATAGCTCATAACAAATCTATATAACTACCTAATTCATGAATGGGCGGCCCGCAGTGATACCTCACATTGTCCTATGTGGCCCTTGACCAGAAGTGTGACGACCACTCAATCATCGCTTCGAACTTCGAAGAAGACACTTTCATCAAGTTATTATTATTTTATTTTATTTTTAATGAAAATGATGAGAGAAGGAGTTACACCAAAAAGATGCATCCCCTAAAGGCCTGGGTTGGCCCCTCCGTCGTGAAAAGAGGAAGAAGGAGGGTTTTTATGGGGTGGGTAGGGGTCGAATGTATCTGTGGATACGGGTCTTAAACAGCTGAAGGTTATAAGTCGCGGGGAAGATGGTGGCTGGGAGCGAGTTCCAGTCTCTGGAGGTCATAGGAATAAAAGAGTTAGCGAAAGCGTTTGTTCGATTTTTATCCAACTTGACAGCGGAGGAGTGCTGAGCTTTCGAAAACCGCGAGTTTCTCTTAAAGAGGGCTTTAGGGGGGGATAATTGATTTCAGCTCGACTGAACAGACACCATGATAGTATCTGTAGTACAGGGAAAGAAAGAGCAGAAACGTTTCTTTGATGAGCCAGGAAATCGATTGAGTTAGTTAGAGCCGGGTCTCCTAATAGTATAATTGCTCGCTTCTGAATTGCATCCAGTGTGGCAAGAGAATGCTTGGAGGCCCCTCTCCACAGATGAGAGCCATATTCGAGACAGGGGCGAATTTGAGTCTTATACATTGTAAGAAGTTGACTGGGAGTATAATAGCGTCTAGACTTAAATAGGAGACCAAGCTTGCGCGCTGCAGCTTTAGAAGTGGTTGAGATATGGTCATTCCAAGAAAGGAGACCCTAGAGTGACGCCTAGCATTGAAATTTTATCCCTGAATTCCAGTGAGTTTGAATCGAATGATTGTGTTTGAATCGAATGATCGAAGTTAGTAAAGGGGGTGAAGTTCTTTCATTGTTCATCTTTGATGTACAGTTTGAATGAAACAAAAAAGAAAGGCAATCTAGACTTTTTCCTTTGAATGATTATTCCAAGATGAACATGAAAAGTGACAAGTGTAAATGAGCCTTAAGAAAATATGGTCACCGTATGTATATACCCTCCATAATGAATATGGCATACTTCTCCTGAGTACTTCCTTCCAAGAGATAAGTTAGGGGAACAAGAGTTTGGTCCGCCAGTCTCAATTTAATCACTTCTTTCTCGCTTAGTTCCAAGCCAAGCCATTTACGAATTTTCATTTTCAGTTCATTTAAAGTTGAATTAACTAGTAGCTCGATTGGATGAGGTGGCGAAAGAGGGACCGAGCTATCAGCAGTCGATTGATCTACGGATGTGAAAGAGAAAATAAACATATTAATAAAGATTTGTGGAAATAAATGACATTGGAAATAATACTAACCAAGCAGATCGTAACGTCGAACAGTAACCCAAGAAGTTACGGAAGCCATAACCATAGTAATATATTATTATATTATAATAAATATATATAATAAATTCGAGTTTGTTATTAAAAAATAATAAAATATAAATAGGAAAATGTCATGAAAAATAATTAAATGACATGTGAAAGAAAAAGTGAAATGTCAAAGTATCATTTTGAGAAATAGTTTTAGAAATCGAGGACAGAAAGCAGCACGGGTTATGGAGGGATAAATTTATGTTTTAAAAATACAGTACTGGAGGCACCGAGCGATGCTCGGTAACTTTTTCCTTCAATTAAAAGCTTTATTTTAATATTATTTTTAAAATTTCATGTTTCTATGTCCAGTGGTTCTGGCTGTTTTGATGATGAGTGAGTGTATCGGGAAAAGAATCTATAAATATAAAATTCTTTGCCCGATACACTCACTCACTCACTCATCATCGAAACAGGCAGAACCACTGGACATAGAAACATGAAATTTGGAGAAGATATTACATCTATGACATAGGGGCTGACTAAGAAAGGATTTTTCGAAATTCGACCCCTAAGGGGGTCAAAGGGGGCAAAGTGTGTTTTCACTGATTATGCAATATCTCTTAAGGACGATATAATATCTACTTGCTTTTAACTTATAAAAATTCTAAATTAAAATATCTAAAAAATAATTTCAGGATTTTTTGAAATTCGACCCCTAAAGGGGTCAAAAGGGGCAAAATATCTTTGCAATGTGTTTACACTAATTATGCATTTTCAATTAAGAATGATAAGATATCTACTTGATTTTTACTTAATAAAATTCTAAATACAAATATCTAAAAAGTAATTTCAGGATTTTTTGAAATTCGACTCCCAACTATCCAAAATGTGAGTGGGGTCAAAAATTAAAACTCGCTCCGATCTTGATCAAATGTTGTAGAGTTATTCTTTATTACTTTAAAAAACTATTCCTGTAAAAATAAACTATCAAAATTGACTGTATGGGGGCGAAATGGGGGGGGGGGGGCGAAATGGGGGGGGGGGCAAGCAAAATATAGAAATTTTTAGCTTTTTTGTACATTTACTCTATAGAAAACTGATAGTTATTTATTTGCAAATATCTAAAAAATAATTTCAGGCTCCCAAAATGTGAGTGGTGTGCAAAAAATTAATACTCTCTCCGATATAGATCAAATTTTGAAATGTTAGTTTTTAAGACTATATAAAATGTATGCTGTAAAAATAGCTGTAAGCTAGCCAAATTATGCCAACCCACGCACAGCCCACGCCTGGTCAAGACCCAGCACATCCACGCAGTAGCGCATATTGAACCCAGAGCCCATACCCACGCCATATCTACACTTTCCATATAAAGAACTAAAATTATTATTATTATTTTAATTTTTTTAATTTAATAAATAAGAATTTATCAAGTTTTCTACCTATCCACGACTCACGACCCACGAAAACTGTGTTGCTAGCAAACCACATTCCTCGCGAGACCCACGGAACGTGGGCTGTCCATGGATTGTGTTCAATTTGCGCCTAGCCTAAAGCTGGGTTTTCCTAGCGACCGGTTTTATTGAGAAGCAGGAATCGAATTTGACCGAAAAACGTTGACAGGAGTGCGAAATATATTAGGCAGTGTGAAAGTGTTTTCTTAATATTGATTTTTCAAACAAAGTTCTTATGAAATTATTTATTTTGTTCTATAAGAACTTCCGTTGAATAATCAATATTTGCGATCATTTTGGGAGATTTTTTTGAACACCGTCGATAAACTCTTTATAAGTTTCTTATAAATAGTCAACAAACTGTCATAAGCTTGATATTTCCATGGTTAGTTAAAATTAAATTCATTAAACAGTATTTTTTCAGGAAAAAGCGCCTTTATTAAGAAAACTTGATGTTTTATGTATAGGGACATGATATATCATCTTAAAGCATTTTTCTTTGTCTTTCAATTTATTAAGTAATATTCAGTGGGTCTCATTTGAAAAAACGAACTTTGGTCCTCTTTTATGAATAACGGAAATAATAGTAATCTTAGCACGCCCTGTATAATATGAAGTCGATTTTTCTGCGTAAATTAAATACCTCGGGTGTGTTTAAACTTCCACTAAAATATCAACTTTTCATGAATGTAGACCGCTAATTTATTTAAGTTTAATTAGGGCCATGTTTTGGACCATATTTAACACAAATTATTTTTTATCTCCAAAACCGAAAGAGATAGGTATAGGACAATATTAACAAAAAATTATTTTAATAAAAGGTCGGTTCTAAAAACGTGTTAATATACGGGGTGTTCTATTTAAAAAAATAAAGTTGCTACGACTTTTCGATGGAAGCCGAAACGTCGCAGTGCTGAAAATATTTTAGATCGATAGAACAGGTAAGAAAATGTAAGGTGCTAAATTTTCAGAAAAATTCTGTGTTCCGTTTTCTATAAACGTCTAACGTGCCATCGACCGTGAATCACCCTGTATAGCCGAACTGATTATATCTTAACCGAACCGGCATACATACATATTCGAATTTTTTTGAGAATTTATTAATTATTTTTTAATTAATATTCATTTTTTGATTTGAACCAAACTAATCCGTCGTCAGATAGCGGTGCCACATATGGAATGATACTACGGTTTCCATGGTTTCTATAAAAAACAATTGAAAAATAAATAAATTGCAACAGATCGTTGCTAAACTTTATCCAAAGTCATTTGAAATATTAATATGTTTAATCCTTTATTATTAATTAGATATCACTTGCTATTTGCAGTCCATGTTGACTTAAATTCAAAATTGGTGATCGATTCTAATCTAATACTTGAGGAATAACAATTCTACATTGGATTTTTGACGTTTTGATTATTATTGGTAACTATTGCGTAAGACATAGAGGAATCGGCTTAAAATCAAAAATAACGATCGATTCTTATCTAATATTAGAGGAATAACCTCATTGCATTCCATGTTTGATGTTTTGACTATTAATGCCAACCTCTACTGAAAACGTGGAAGAATCGACTTAAAATCAAAAAGCTTGAGTTGCCCGTGGAAATGAGTGGGCGACGTCAAGCGGCCCTGATAAAATCTACTATTCATTTATAGTTCGTTTATAATGAGATTAATAGCTGATTAGATTATTACTACAGTATACTAAAAACTATATTATCAGTAAAAATAATTTATATTTATATCTATTTAATTCATTATTATTCGATATCATCATTCATTTGTTGTAAGAGTGCATAATATGAATAAGATGCTCTTAAAAGCTAAAACAAAAAATATTATATATTAGTGTTTCAAAAGTGGAAATAATAATTAAAATATTTTATTTTTTGATCATTTAAGATTAAGATAAAAAAAATACCAAATATGAGATAATTTTGGTCTTACCGCCAAGGAGAGTTCCAATGAGGATACTCCAAAAATCCATGCAGTCACCACTAATGGTTTTTGCGCTCTTGAGATAATAAAACTTATGCATTTTTTAAGGTCGATTTGCCATTCTTCCCAACCACAATTATACACTGAGTGTGTAACCTTGAAGCTCTGAAATTATCATCAAAATAAAAAAAACGGACAAATGAGAGTGAGTGAATCTGATGGTAGTTTTTTCATCAGTCTTCCAAATTAATTATTTTATAGCAATTAAAATAAACCTCATTGAAACTACTCAGAATAAGCTACTTTTTTGAATTTTCCAGATTTTTAAATCTGTTGCTTACAGAGGTTTGTAGGTTCATATCGCGCGAGTGGACCATCAAAATAAAAATTACAATATTACATCATTAAGAGAATTTAAACGACATATTTAAGGGTGGGTACTCCATTGAATCAATAGAAAGCGAAAAGAAAAAAAAATTACGTAAGAACTTTTTGCTTAGGGAGGTGTCTTGTAATTTGCTTTCTACTATATTTCAACGATTTGGAATACCTTCGATTGATCAGGCTCTATTACTACAAATCAAATTCCAAGCTCGTTTAAATAGTTTAGAAACTTCAGACCTGTGACAGATGAGAGGGACAGGCAAACTAATCATAAGAGTTCTGTTTTTTATCTTATTTAGTATGGAACCAAAGAAAAAGTTTAATCTTGATACTATTTTAAGTATTAATTGAATATACTGTGAATATAAAAGAATAGTTTTCTAAAAATAAAATGTCAACTTTTGAGGCTGAACTCGTATTGGACCTGAGCAAACAGGAACTCGGACTTTGGTTCTTGAAACTGAGACCTTGTAACTACAACAAAATTTTTATTTTTTAGGGGGAATTACTTTGCGATCTGGAGTGAAAGCAGTTTCTTGTTTTATCACACTTTAGCTTTCAGTATAGCAGTCTTTCTGCACATTCGAGTTTAATGGAAAAGTAGCTACCGAGGGGTGAACCGCGATTGGAATTAAATGCAGGTAGGCGTCTTTGGAATTATGTGGAATGATTTTGCAATTCATTAGATAATGCCCCTACATCTGTTGATCCTTCTACTTGGAAATGAAGTGGAAGTGGAAGAAGGTGTACACGATATTAGATGGCGGTTCACCTCTCGGTTACTACGCACCTCAGGGTATGCAAGGCCAAAAATGTCTCCTTTAGAAAATCCCTCAACTACTATCGGCAAAACGAACTTTTCTTCCTCGACAATCTTGATTAAAATATTCTAGGTTTATTCAAACTTATTAACAAGTCATTCAATAAGTCCATAGGATAAGTAAGAAAAAAACAAAATTTTGACAAAACTCGATTTTATTATTCAACATAGTTGTCTTCGAGGGCGATACAACGAGTATAGCGATTTTCCAACTTTTCGATACCACTTTTATAGTACGATTTCTCTTTCTCGTCAAAATAGGCCTCAGTTTCAGCGATTACTTCATCATTGGACTTCTTTTGGATTCTGGTGTGTAATAGTGAATCCATGTCTCATCCATTGTCACATATCGACGATAGAATTCCATTTTATTGCGGTTTAACAGCGCCAAACACTCCTCTGAAGCATCGATTCGTTGTTGTTTTTGGTCGACTGTGAGCTCACGCGGCAACCACTTTGCACAGAGCTTTCGCATACCCAAATGTTCGTATAAAATGGTAAAAACACTACCATCTGATATCGTTACAATGTCAGCTAGTTCGTACACCTTCAATTTGCGATCGTTCATAACCAATTTGTGGATTTTTTTTATGTTTTCTGGAATAACAGCTTCTTTTGGGCGTTCACTGCGCTCTGCATCATTCGTGGTGGTACGACCACATTTAAATTCAGCAATCCACTTCTCTACCATTTGTCTCGATGGAGCAGAGTTCGATAATGTTTATCAAGCCATTGTTTGGTTTCCACTGTATTTTTTTTTCATCAAAAAGCAATGCTTTATTAAAACTCGAAATTCAATTTTTTTTCAATAACAAAAGTTGTTTCACACAAAATGCTATAACTCACGAATCAATAGTCAGATTGCTGTCAAATTTATACACGAATCGTTTGAAGGTTAGTACTAAATAAAAATCATATGGAAAAAATTCTAGTAACGTCATCTATGTGTCTACCTACGGACTTATTGAATGACCTAATTAATATTGAGGAAATTGAAAATTAAATTCTATAGCTGAAAGTAATGGAAGGCAGCCATTTGGGTCGTGAAGAAAGAAAAAATTATCGATTTCCAAATAAGGTGTATTTATTAGACTGTCATTCTTTTCTTTCTTTATCCTTTCATTTCAAGCAAACGTTTTGGGGGATTCTTCCCTCCTTCTTCAGGTTTTCTCCAAATTCTTCAAATATATTAAATTCTATATTCATAATCTAACCTTATCGACAAGATCAGATCCAAAGTAGCCGAAAATGAAGAGATGAAATAATTCAAGGGTTAAGAAAATCATAATCATTGCGAATTGAATAGAAGCAATTTCAGTTTGTGAAACTTGAAAAATCAGCGTGCATAATATTCCGCCGATCGCACACCAATTCATTGTCATCATTGGTTTGCAAAATTCATTGAATGATTCAGAGAATTTGATTATCATCTGAAAAAAATTACTAATTTAAAGTTAATTTAAAAGGTACGAAAACTACCAATCGTTCTTGAATCAATTTACCTGATGCTGACGAATCAATCGGCCCAATTCATTTCTTCTCGATTCTGATGAAACTTGATTAATTTCTTCGAAACCGATTGCCAAACCTTTTAATTGACTAATTATTCCAATCACAAATGAAATATAAAAACAGTCCATTAAACTAATAGTCATGCAGTGAACGTATGTGGAGAATATCTATAGACAAAGTGGAATCATTGATTTTCTGGTTAATCATTTTAAATAAAGGACCAATGGATTAAAAAAGTTGAATCTACTATTTTTTAAAACTATTTAATTAATGAGTAAACAGCTAACTGCGAAATCAGACGAGAAGGGTTCCGTAGTTTTTCATTTCTTATCAAAAATTACATTAAATTTATATAAACAAAAATAAATTTAGTCAAAAGTACTTGCTCTCAGATTAGAGGAAGTACTTGTGACTTGATCTATTTTCTTTATTTTTTTATAGATTATTAAATCAAAGGGTTGCAAAATTATAGGGAGAACGCTGATTGGGACATTGTATGCTCATACATACAAATCTGGGCATTAAAATTATAATTATGAAATAACTTCTGCTTGTAGAGGCTTTGGTTAGGATGATGAACTGAAGAAATTAAATAAGTCGCCCAAGTTCTGGGCTCGCATACCTCATGTTGTCAATATCATTCTTATTTGTCGTGGATGAAGACAGATTAAATGAATTAATGCAATTTTTTAATCATTTTAAGTTAAGCCACTCTTGGAGTCGTTGCGGCTATCTTACACAGTCAATTTAAAGTGAATTAAATTTAATAAAATTAGTCTAATTCTTATAGCGATCTTCACAGGGATATCTCACACCCCATGATAAAAAAATATTTTTTATCCGGATCTCCCAAAAAATTTGACTCTTATTAGAGTGTCCCATCTTAGTTTTGAACAGAACCCTAAAAATTTGTTAAAATTTTCTTATTTATTCTCGAATTTTCAACTTATAAATTTGAAGCTATTTCCTGAGTAATTATTAAATACATATAGATCGAGTTGTTCAAATACTATCAATACATAATTTTAACAGGTTAATTTGACTAAATAGTAATAAAAAAATTGGGTAAAATTGCGAGAGAAGGTTATTAATTTGACTAAGTTTGTCTCGATCTATTATATAACCTCTCACTCTTAAAACACATTTAAAATTAGAAGCTGAAATGTCGTGAATACTTGAAAATATATAATTTCATGAGGGCTGGTCTAAGCCAGAAGAATTATCCAGTTCATATAAAATAACATGTTTAACAGATTTTCAAAAATCTATTCAACGGTATCTATTAGAATGATTGCGACAATATTTTTCCTTCAAGATTTTTTGTTTGTGAAAGTGCGTTAATGTTTTGTTTGCAATTTCTCTATACATTTAACATTCCGGATATTATAATATAACCATGTAGAAATTGATCGCACTAGATGGTATAGTGTAGGAGCTTTGATAGACAGACATTATGGAATTTTATAAGTAGGTAGGTACATTTGATCTACGGAACTCTAAAAAAGAAAAAAATTGTTGTTTGAAAAGTTTACTATTTTAAGAGAGCTATCAATGAACACGTGTTTTAATACCTTAAAGTTCTGCTTTTGTCTAAGAGATTTTTCTCAACAATAATTACTCACCTGGACAAAGTATATAATTTCAAAGATTGGCGACGGACTAGTATCGAAAGGATACCAGCATAAGTGAGGTAATTGACGAGGGATTGTAACATTCTCAGGGGTATCCATTAACAAAGGAGAAAGCGCAGGCGTAGCCAGAAACAAGAATCCGCTTGTACCACAGATGACGTTATAACTGAAATTTTAAGTTATCTTTTGAGTGCCCTACAAGAACATATAATTAGATTTCACAATGAGTATTTGGATTTTCATGACGGATTGGTGAAAAAGTGAAATCGTTTTCAAGATTCTGCACGCTTTAAGCATATTTGGGTGATTTGATAATTTTCGCCTATGTTCATTTTGACCTAAAAAGCTTAAGCTTGGTACAAGATCTAGCGTACTTGTACGCCAAATTTCAGTTTATTAGTTACAACCGTTTAAGAATTCTATTTTTTTCTGGTTTTTTGGATTTTTTTTGATCTGCGAAGACTAGAACTAGAAAAATCTAATCAATTCATTAAAATAGAAATAAAATATAATAAATTATCTATCTCGCGATAATAAACTATCTAAGAGTTTCTTTTTCCATGTTATACCTAATAGTTATCAAAATCAGCAAAACAGATTTTAATAAATAATATTTGAAAATGTTTTTCTACTCGTTTCAGACATTTCTTAACAGAAATATGCAAAACTGAAAATTTTCGGGGGAATTTAATACAGTGCCCGCCGTACGTAGGAACTGTTATTTCTTCAAGGAAGCCCCTTTGCTTCTAATAATGAAGCAAAGTCAATAAATCAAGTTTGATTTTTGAAATCTATTCTGCAAACATATTTTCTTGAAGATGTTTACTCACACAATGAAAACTCTGCTCCCTTTTTTAAAGCTGTTTTCTACATTCTTTTGTCGTTTTTTGGACTCATTTTTTCGCTCCCGGTTGATATTCTCATTCATCCAGTTTATAAATGGTTCCATTTTTTCTCGAAGACATATTATTGGATAGCCTATTGACATACAATAATTATTTATTTAAAAGTAGAAAAAATATTTCTAATGAGCTTTGATTTTCAAGTGGATTTGGACCAAAAACTAGCAGTATTATCTTAATGTGATATTTAACTTGAATTTTAAATTTAACATCTCGCAGATTTTTACCCAGTGCTTTTATTCTAGGGAACGCAGGAGTACGCGTATTCCTACACACTTTGTGAATCTAACGGGACAAAGTAAAAAATTTTGTTTAAAAGTTTTGTCAGCTCTTTTGCCGTGTTTATACGAATATGAAGAGTGTGTAATATGAGATTGTGCATGCCTTTGTAATTTTTTCGATTGATTTCATTTCTTTTTTACGATTTAAACTACATATAAAATGGTGATTTTCTTGAGTCGTTTTTTAGAAAAAAAAGTCATTGAGTTCTTGCAGTGCCGGCCCTAGGCAAGTTTTAGGATGGAGTGAGACCCAATTATCCGTCCCCCTTACATGCCCTAATATATACCAGTTTGGTCTTTGGCTTTGGGCATTGCGGTCTTAAAGTAATGACATACTACCCACACACTCGCAATCAAAATATTGAAAAGCGAAAAAAATGTTGTTTTTTCCATTATTTTTCTTTACTACTGAGGTCCTACCCGGCACTGAGTTCTTGCTACCAAATATTAGACAGACAGAATTTAGCGGCTTTTTTTGGCTCTTGAGTGTACAAAACGGATATTTTCGGTAATCAATTACAATATGATCAATCATAAGAGCTACTTATCGTATATTTTTTAAATGATATTTCAAAAATTAAAGGTCAAATTTATAATAGTTAAATAAGAAGCCTTCAAAAAATCTAATTTAGGAGATGTCATTCGGATATTTTATTTATTCTATATAAGTAAAATTAGAAAATTAAAAATAAATACATTAAAAATATATTTTGATAATGATAAAAATATATGTTGTACCAAAAAGTGTGCTTAAGGGAGTTCCTTTCATTGTGAAAAGTATAAGGAGGATAGAAAGAAATTTCAAAAACTGGATCAGAGGTACTTGTAAATGCGAGAGTTGAAAGACTGAAGGTTAAAATATGATGAAAAGAGGCCACCGGGTAGAATGAATGTGGGAAATAATTGAATCCTTTACCCTCTTAAGTGTTGCCCCCTTTTGGTTTAAAAATGTATTCGAATATCCTTTTAGAGACAAAAGATAATACACTTGATGAACGGATATAACGAAATTAATTACGAACCGCTAAAAAAGTGAATAAAAAGACAATTTCGAGGAGCCTATCGCAAGTTGCTTACCTTTACAAAGAGTATCTACTATAATAAAAACCATGGCAAGATTTGTAATAAAAACGGGAAGAATTTCAAAGACAAAATAGAGATTGATAGTACAGGTGATGAAAAATTGAGAAAGCATCACATAAGTATAGATCCGATAATATTTATGAAAACGATTATTTCCTGGCCAAAAACCAATCGTAATTAAACCATTTAGGTACATTTTCATAAAATCGGATTGATCTGAAAGATTTTTCATTTTTTTTCTTTTTTCGATTGATGATGATGAAGATTGAACGAACGTCTGTCGAGAACTATATAAGATTGCCTTTCATATCACATAAATCATTATGATCTCCTATCTATAACTGACATAAAGTAAAATTTTTATTAATTGCGGTCGTTACTAGTGGTTAAACTTGGAAAATTTAAGAAATGAATTATTTAGTCTTCACTGATCCTCGATAAAAGAATTAAAATTTCATTGATCAATCGGAGATGGAATTTTATATGTAATCTAATTAAATAAGCTGACGTGTTCTGTTCTTCTGATGTGGTCATCTACTTGACTTTACCATACAGCCTGGCCCCTCACTTATATTTAATATTTAATCAAATTATTTATAATCATGTAGGGGAGGGGGGTTAGTTTTCCTATTTTTAGACTCCGGGGTCCCACTAATTATGTATACAAAATTTGGTTGAGTTTGGTACAAGAGTCTATAGTTTCATTTTTTGACCCTACACCCCCCCTCCCATTTTAGGCATTTAGTTTTTGCATTTTTAGACTTCTGGGGTTCCACTGATTATGTATAATAGTATACAAAATTTGGTTGAGTTTGCTCAAATGGCTCCCGTTCAACTCCGTGGGAGCCCCGAGGTGTGCGCGGACCCCACCCACCTCGGACCCCGCACCCCATCCACCCAGGATCCCACCCCGTGCCCTCCAACCCTGCGCACCACACCCCTGCTTAGCCCCCTGGACACCACCCCGCAACACCCCCTGCACCTCCACCCTACTCCGCCTCACTCCTCACCCCACCCCCATTCCACCCCAGAACCCACCCTCCGCACCCAGTTTTTGCATTTCTAGCCTTTTAGTGACCTACAGATTATGTATACAAAATTTGGTTGAGTTTGGCCCAAGAGAAAGAATTTTCATTTTTTGACCCCCCCCCCATTTTGGGTGGTTAGTTTTTGCATTTCTAGCTCTCTAGAGGCCCAGAGATTATGTATACAAAATTTGGTTGAGTTTGCTCCTAAGGCGCAACTTACAATTTTCCACCCTCCCCCTTTTTGAGTGGTTTTTTGGGGAAATTTTTTAAACAAAAGTTGTCAGAAATCACATCCTCTACAACTTTGTTTATTATAAAATTTGCCAGGGTTAATAGTTTAGGAGTTATTTGATAATTTTCATTCGTGCGTTTCTCAAAATTTCTCTGGGGTAAAATATCAAAACGTTATACAGTTGCAAAACGTAAGTTAGAAGACATCTGATGTGAATATGAAATTTCATAATAACCTTCAGCAGTTTTTACGAATCGTGAGCAACTTTTCAGAAACCACTGAAATACGTAGACAGACATACAGACAGACAGGAATTTTTGTTGAGGGTGTTTTCGTTCATAACTTGCTTGAAACGTGTGCAACCAAAATTTGGCGTGATTTGGAGCAATGTACAGACAAAACCCTAATTTTATATATTTAGATTACCGTTGATTTTTCGGAAGAGTATTATTGTAATTTTATTATTATCTATTATTTATATGATAGTCACACATTTCTATAGAACCACAAAAATCCTTCCTCTTGATTGCGACCAGAAAGATTATTGTTATCTCCTTAAATATTTCATTCTTCACTTTAAAATTTCATCTTAATATTTTTAAATCAAGTAAAAATAAATAAATCTAATATATAGCCTTTAATGAATAAACTACATATTTATGATTTGTACGATTAATTATTCTCAAAGAGAAATTATTAACATTTCAAATCAAATTGTGAAGAATAATAAATTAGAAAAATTTAACTTCAATCTTGTGTGGTCTTTTGAGAAAATTTTTATTTAATAATTAATGGAAAAATAAAATACTTTCCTGGTTACACTAATACACTTTTGATCAGTATTTATTCTCGAAATAGATTTTGAAGTGAATAATAAGTTGGTCAGGGTTTAACGAAAAGGGTGGGATTAATCTTCATTTAATTTCAATTTTTTATTTAATCAAAAAATACAATATTTTAAATATCTTTTTATTAATCGAACTTGGTCTTTTTTTTACACAAGTGTTTTTGTTGAGATTTTTTTTTCAAAATTATAGATGCCACCCTTTTAAAATATCGTATGCATCTTAAAAATTAACTATGTGGAACTTACATTCCGAGGGGTCCCCAACATCTAGTTACGTGAATCAAAATGGTGGTGGCGACCATTGGCGTAATTTGGGAGTTTTCTTAGTGACGGCAGCCGACCATCTGATTATCACCACAAGGTTTCAATTTCGGTGATCCGATTAGAGATCAATGAACTTTTTAGTAGAATTGATAATTTTTTGAAGTAACGAAATAATTGAATGAAAAATACATAAGTGATGCCTCGTAATAATGGAGTTTCGATTTTTCTAGTGGGAACAATGAGTTTTGTAGGGAGTATTTTTCTCAATTTCCACTTAAATTTCACCATTATACTGCCTAATCCTTTGAGGTAAACAAATTCATATAAGGACTTTTATTAAAGTACATTTAATTTCCATCAGAAAAGTTAATATGAGAGAAATGTCTAAAATCAATAGTTTATACGAGTTACGTAAATGTAAATATTTTTTAATATAAAAATTCAATCCCAATGATTTGGCTAGGAAATTTTTGATTCATAAGATTTCGAATTTGGTTGATGATTCGGATTTCAAATCAAAAATTTTCACCTTAATACTAGGGGCCACGCTTTTATTTTTGTAAAATAATATTTACTTTTTCAGAAAAAATTGTTATTTATTTTTGAAATTTTAATCTTCTACTTAAATAGTGAGGCTCCTAATTAAAGATAATGAACTATCTTTTAGTAAATTAAAATATCAACAATTTTCTCATTAGAATTTTTTAATATTTAGAATATCTAGGCGCCAGAGAAGAATTTATCTAACTTTCCACATAAATTTCACCATTCCTGCCTAACTTTGAGGCACACAAATTTATAAAATGATCTTTATTAAAACAAGATTTCATTTCCAACAGAAAAAGTTCATATAAGGGAAATGTCTAAGATCAATAGTTTGTGCGTTATTAAATATTCCAATATTAAAGAGCGAATGGACTTGAATCAATGACAAATAAGGTGTCTGATGGCGAGAAACCTCTCAGATATAATAGACCAAAATAATTATAATGAGAAAAGAAATCGACTTTATTTTATCGATTACATCTATCTGGAAGGCTCACGGTATGTCTATTTTATAAGAAAATAACATTTTGATTATAATTTTGAAGTTTAAAAGAAATCGTTTGAAAAGATCTTTCGAATCAACTAGAAATGGTCAATAGTTTTATTTTTTTCGGTGAGATATTTATCATATCTATTGTTTCATCAGTGTGTTATTTTCTATGAAAATTTGCATTTTAAAGGGTAATGACAAGTCCAATTTGGAAACAACGCTAATAACTCAGTTGAAAATTAAAAAAAATAAGAAATTGATCCATATTATAAAACAATTAATTGTTAATCATTTAATACTATTTTGAACGAAATTGATTAATTATTTTTTGAGAAAATCTTCAAAAAACCCCGAATGTGATGTCTATGAAAGGTCGTTTTAGAAATATTTTAAAATTCACCTCCATGTCACGAGTCATTGTTTCGTTTCATATGACTTTTTAAACCTTTTTACAAACCCATCTCGTGCATTCAAAAAAAACACTGTTTTTTTGACGGTTCAGATGGTTTTTGGCCATTTTCTCAAAAAGTACTGAATTGATTTCTTTCAAAATGGAATTAAATTATTAATAATTAATTGTTTTATAATATCTATTAATTTCATATTTAAAAAAAATCAACGGAGTTATTAACGTTTTTTAAAATAAACTTCAATTAAACTACCCTTTAAAAATGCAAATTTCCTAATAATAATTACTTGATATAAAAATAAATGAAAATAACACTCAATGTCTATGAAAGGTCGTTTTAGAAATATTTAAAATTCACCTAATAGTGTCACGAGTCATTGTTTCGTTTCATATGACTTTTTAAACCTTTTACAAACCCATCTCGTGCATTCAAAAAAACACTGTTTTTTGACGGTTCAGATGGCTTGGCCATTTTCTCAAAAAGTACTGAATTGATTTCTTCAAAATGGAATTGAATTATTAATAATTAATTGTTTTATAATATCTTTATTAATTTCATTTAAAAAAAAATCAACGGAGTTATTAACGTTTTTTAAAATAAAACTTCAATTAAACTACCCTTTAAAATGCAAATTTCCTAATAATAATTACTTGATAAAAAATAAACAAAAGCTAACACTAGATAGAAATTTCAATAGATTTGAATAAATATCTAATGAGAAAAAAATAATACTGTTAGCCATTTCTAGTTGAATCGCTCCCGGAGAGAAGAAATTGAATCTTTTCATACGATTTCTTTTAAACTTCAAAATTCTTAATCAAAAATGATATTTTTTTATATTATACGTGTACTGTGAATCTTCAGATATAAAATAAGATCTTTTTTCTATTTCATTTATAATTCTTTTGATCTCGTTTTATCAAGAGGCTGGGTCGCAAGTCACGCAGTTACGGTTTTCTAGCTTTTACCCTTTTCTTAAAAAACTAGTCAATGAATTTCGTTCAAAATTGAATATAATGATTAATAATCGATTGTTTTATAATATTTATTAATTTCATATTTTTAAAAATTATTTCAAACTAATTAGTGTTTTTTCAAATTAGACGTCAAATAAACTACCCTCTAAAATAAAAATATTGTAATAAAAAACGATTTATTATACAAGATAAAAGAAAATATTTCATAGATATGAAACGTCTGTTTTATAAAGAGACTGGGGGTCGCAAGTCACCCGGCCTGAGTGGCATATTTTTGTTATGAATTTATCAATTCAAATTCACTCCAAAGTATTGATATATCTTTTAACATTATAATTTAATATATTTAAATGTACGATAATGTAATATAATAAATTAATAAAATAAATAATAATACGATTATATTAGATACATTCAAACAACACTCACTGGTAACATGGGCCTAACGCGTCTAAAATTTATCATATACCTAATAAATATTTTAAGATTTCTTTTTTATATACTTCTGTATAAAAGTATTTTCTTTTTTTGTAATTTGCAAAAGTTAACATCTTTTCCAGACAAATTTTAAATTCTAATCAGAATCTAAGGCGGGGAACACCTGCATTCCAGGCGGGCACTCTTTTTTATGGAGCGCCGAATTGTATTACCTAATACAACTTTTTTTTTTAATTTTTTTAATTCATTTCTAATCTAGCTTCAAAAACAACCATTGGAAACTCTTTTGGAAAAGCAAAATTAAAGCGATTCGTCCTTTACGTTATCGATTGGGAGAAATTTTGCAGGCTCGACAACGATACTTGCGCTGTCCTGCTAAGTGCTGGTTTGAGACCACCACCGGCCTACACTTAACTCTATTTCACTTCTTTCACTTCTCTAACAATTTCACATCCCATATCTTTTATTATCTGAGGAAAATACTCAAATCTAGGCTTTTCTCTTTTTCCCCTTTCTCACTTCCCTCTTTAAAATATTCTTTAGCAATCAATCCTCCGTGCTTTAATTTCTTATTTCATACTGATTTTTTTTCTATAATTAAAAATTTCTTCATTTGTAATTCTATCCACACATCTTTAACATTCTTCTGTAGCACAACTTTTTGAAGGCTCCTTCTCTCTCTCTCCTCAATCATCTAAGTTTTACAAGTGTACACGGCGTTGCAATTATAATAAAACAAAAATGGCTTAGGGCCAGTTGTATGTCGCAAAGCAAATGCTTTTTAAAAGTAACAAAGGGTAGATGGTAAATGGAGGGACTGGGATGGCCAATCAGATGAAAGTGCCTGTCATCTGATTGGTCATCCCAGCCGGCACAAGGTGAGTTTTAAGGTTTTACCCTTTGCCAACGTTTAAAAAGAGTTTACCAACCGACATACAGATGTGGCCATCCACTTGACTTTACCATACTACCTGGCCCCTCACTTATATTTAATATTTAATAAAATTATTTATAAAACGGTAAATTACTCATATCCATAATAAGCATTAATTAACAGGAATAGCAGGGAATTGGACAAAAATCAAAAACAGAGTTCCCATTGAATGGGCCAGACGTTTCGTCGATTAATTTCGACCTCCTCAGTGGCTCATTCTATCACTCTTTGTCAAAAGACAATTCCACTACGCGACGAAACATCCTTTAATCTTTTTTATTTAAACCATAATACATTGTTGGCTTATGCCTCAATTGCTCAAGAATCTTGAACTTTTTCACACTTGAACAATCAAAAAATTAAAAACCTTTAATCAAAATTTATCACAAAAAAATATGTTGTTTCTACTCTTTAAACAGACAAAGAAAGGCCTTTCTGAGAGTGATAGAATGAGCCACTGAGGAAGTCGAAATTAATCGACGAAACGTCTGGCCCATTCAATAAAATCTGTTTTTAATTTTTGTCCAATTCCCTCCTATTCCTGTTAATTAATTATTTATAAACTTTAAGGGGAGGGAGGGGGGTTAGTTTTTCCATTTTTAGACTCGGGGTCCCACTGATTATGTATACAAAATTTGATTGAGTTTGGTACAAGAGCCTATATTTTCATTTTTTGAGCCCCCCCCCCCCCCTTAATTTCGACTTCCCTCAGTGGCTCATTCTATCACTTTGTCAAAAGACAATTCCACTACGCGACGAAACATCCTTTAATCTTTTTTTATTTAAACCATAATACATTGTTGGCTTATGCCTCAATTGCTCAAGAATCTTGAACTTTTTCACACTTGAACAATCAAAAAAATTAAAAAACCTTAATCAAAATTTATCACAAAAAAATATGTTGTTTCTACTCTTTAAACAGACAAAAGAAAGGCTCTTTCTGAGTGATAGAATGAGCCACTGAGGAAGTCGAAATTAATCGACGAAACGTCTGGCCCATTCAATAAACTGTTTTTAATTTTTGTCCAATTCCCTGCTATTCCTGTTAATTAATTATTTATAAACTTTAAGGGGAGGGGGTTAGTTTTTCCATTTTTGCACTGGGGTCCCACTGATTATGTATACAAAATTTGATTGAGTTTGGCATGCCAAGAGCCTATATTTTCATTTTTGAGCCCCCCCCATTTTAGGCGGTTAGTTTTTGCATTTTTAAACTTCTGGGGTCCCACTGATTATGTATACAAAATTTGGTTGAGGTTGCTCAAGGTTAGTTTTTCCATTTTTAGACTCCGGGGTCCCACTGATTATGTATAAAAAATTTGGTTGAGTTTGGTACAAGAGCCTATATTTTCATTTTTTGAGCCCCCCTCCCCATTTTAGGTGGTTAGTTTTTGCATTTTTAAACTTCTGGGGTCCCACTGATTATGTATACAAAATTTGGTTGAGGTTGCTCAAATGGCCTAGATTTTAAATTTTTAACCCCCCTCCACCCCCCTTAATTTAATATGCACCAAAATCTAATCAGCTCTTAAACTCAATGGACCAAAACTAAGTGTGAAATTTAGTTTCGATATTCACACACAATTTTTGAGCTAGCTCGTCGACAAAAATTTGGTAACGCACAGACTAACTAACAGACATTTTGACAAAACAATTGTTATCTCGAAAAATATAATTTTTTCGATGTTTACTTATTAGAGCTTTTTTGTAGACCGAAATGCCATGGTCTCGCTCAATTTTTTTAATCAAAATAGTTTCAGACGTTTTTTAGATATTTCGAAAAAAAGAAGGAAACAACCCTTTTTTCATTCACGATTACAATACTTGACCATACCCTCTAATAAAAGTATAATAAAAGAAATCGAAACTTTCGATCTTTCTATTCATTTGGGTACCTGAACCCTGTGTTCCTATTTAAAACTTGGAAATATTTAAGAGTTTAGAAAGGAATTCTTAGAGCCTGACCTCTAAAAATTTGACCAATCTGGAAGCAGGAAGGAAATTTCATTTTTTAGAATTGGAATGATAGTAAAAGTTAGAATGAAAAAAATTATCAAAATTATTGGCTTGATATTATTTTTTAATTTTATTATAAAGAGGTGATTTTTTAAAACCGGCTTTTCAAAGAACTGTTAAATTTAAAAAAGCCGGCATCTTTCAATTGCATAAAAAAAAATATAAAATTTCCAGTAGATTAAATAACATATTAATAAATCAAATTTATTTTTTTGGAAAACAATTTAAAAAATAATGAAATTGATTTGTTGATTGTACAATTTAAAAAAAAAATTAAAAAAAATGTTAAAGTAGTTAACGTCTGGATCAAGATGGTGTTCAAAATTAATTTAAATATTAGAAATGCATATTTATATAAAGTCCTATAATATATATCTTTACTTTCATTTCTATTTATATGACTTTAAATCCGAATACCATTGAAGATAATTGAATTGAACTATTTGTTTTAATGCAATATTTTTCAAATATCTCGTTAAAGAATATTAATTTTGGCGGGCGTCTCGCACACTCGGGCTATCATGGCTGACATTGATCTTTGATTAAGATGCTATCCAGTTTATTTGAAGGGAATTTCTGGTAATATATTTAAAATATAGATCAATGATTTATCTTAAAATAAAATAGAAACCTTAATTTAGTTGTTCCCTACCAAATTCCTTCAATAAACTCTCTATTTCTTTTCAATTCCCTTATCCAAATTTCGCCTTCCTACCAGCCCTCGGCGAATAACATCACTTAGATTTAGATTAATTTTGAAAAAAATTATGTTTATTTAATTAAAATCGCTTGTAATTATATTATAATACATTTCTATTTTATTGCATGGCTTCTAAAATAACAAAAGTTAGTATTCGGATGTTTAAAACGCTAGAGAAATGTCTTTCTCTTGACAAGATGAATTTGCTTTTCTATACTTTTAAATTTGTTTATTCATTTAATTCTCTATTAGTTCTTTTCGGGTTCAAAATTTAGAGCTTATTTGACGTTTCTAGATGAAATACTTGAAAATTCTAAAAATAAAAAAAAATGACTCTAATCTGCTACCTTCTTTTAATTGTCATCCTGTCTAGAAGGGGTTTCTAAACTTTTGGATTATTAAACTATTTGAATAAACTGTTTTTCCAAAACCTACGTGACAATCTAATTTATAT
>JALMQS010000030.1:3781444-3843609 GCA_024734495.1 Forficula auricularia | reverse complement strand
AATACGTTTAATAATTTGATAAATTATTTATTTATTTACATTAATTACCTTAACCGTTTCGGTCACCACTGATGGACCATTTTCAGTAGTAAAATTCGATTCAGTTTTTGAATATTCTCAATATAAATATTTCATTCTTCATTTGTTTCCATACTCAAACATAGACATTCATTCATCTGAATCTATTTTAGTACATTAATGTATTAACTTAAATTCAAATGAATGAATCTTTGTTTGAGTTTAGAATCTATGGAAACAAATGAAGAATGAAATCCATTTAAATCCTGAGAGGGTCACTTATTAGATCCGAGATGGAATGGATAATTTTTAATTATTCCAGAAGGGTTATGCTCACCACTTAGGGAATAAATGAACACAACTCTTCTGACATTAAAACAATTGAAAATTATACATTCCATCTCATGATTTCCTTTAAAGTTTACTACTATGTATATGCAATTTAAACTCTTATTTGGAGAATGAGGGGCGAACTGGTCCTAAAATTTTTGAGGGTAAAATATTACCGGCCCATCCCATAAATAAAAAAAATCTCTATTTTACATGCTTTATATTAGCTTCACCTGGATCTATCTATCAATGTATCAATGTGACTTTTATTCTGTTAAATTCCGCAAACTTTTCTCTATAAAAATAATTAAGATTAAAAAATAAAATATATTTTAAAAAACTTAAAAATATTTTTTTAAATATAATTTATTTTTTTACTTTTTAGTCTTCATTATTTTTATAGAGAAAAGTTTGCAGAATTTAACAGAATGAAATGTATTTATTTTTATTATTTTTATATAAATTTTTTATTTTAAATTGACTAAGTAAACCATTATTTTTATAGAGAAATATTTGCGAAATTTAACAGAACAAAAGTCACATTGATAGATACATAGATAGATTAAAAAATACAAATCTTTTATAAAAAACAATCCAAAACACGTTTGTTTAAGGGTCAAACGTTTCGGGAGAATTTCTCCCTTTTTCAAAGACAAAATTTTTCAAAAAAAAAAGTTGATTTCTCTAGAATTTAAAAAGCAACGTCTCTTGTTTCAAATAAAATTATAAACCCTGATGAAAATTTTTTATTGAAAAAAAAAGAAAAAATAACCATCATTCTATAAGGACTCGATCTTCCTACTGTGATTCAAAAAGCCTCGTTCCTGATTATAAAAAATGTAAGAATCAAATAATTACTATTCCTGAATATTAAAAAGCAACACTAAGATATTAAATATTTTTATAAATAGACAATTGTACAGATTGTCCTGGAAACCAGATTACCTTTAAATAAAAATATAAATATTTATGAAAATTTATTTTTCTCTAAAAATAATTTATAAACATTCGAAACACAATCCATATCTGTGACCTTTTATTAATCCGAATTTTTGTTATTTAAGATTTCGATCATTTCCAAAATTAATCTTTTTTCCGAGTTTTCTTGTTTCCAATTTTGGAAATGATCGAAATTTTAAATAACAAAAATTCGATTAAAAAAGGTCAGATATGGATTGTTTTTCGAATGTTTATAAAAAAATTTTAGAGAAAAAAATTTTTCATAAATATTTATATTTAAAGATAATCTGGTCACCAAGACAATCTGTACAATTGTCTATTTATAAAAATATTTAATAGTGTTGCTTTCTAATTTCTAGAGAAAGCAACTTTTTTTCTTTTCTTGAAAAAATTTGTCATTGAAAAGGGAAGAAATTCTCCAGAAACGTTTGGTTTTTGAATAGACGTGTTTTGTATTGTTTTTTATAAAAGATTTTTATTTTTTCATTTATATAAACATTCAATAATTTTTTTTCTTTTATACATAGATAGATACATGCAGGTGAAGTTAATATAAAGCATGTAAAAAAGAAAATAGTGACCGATTTCTTTAAAAAAAAAAATGGCTGTTTTTTGAAAATAATTTCATAATAAATTTATAAATTTTTATAAAGATATCTATAGACACTAATTTTATATGTTTCACCTCAAACCTACACCATTCTCCCTGAACAAAATAGACACTTATTTAATTACTTTAAATAGGTAAGATCGAAGAAATTAAATTAAACTATTACTACTCTTATTTTTTAATTGATTAATAAGACGTTTCAGACACTTTCAAATGTCCATCCTCAGCACCATATCAATTTTTAGAATTCTCTGTTTTTGGTGATACATTTGAATTTCAATTCATTAATTTAATACAATAAAACAAGTCAGAATTGAGTTTTTGATCGTTAATCTTAATCACTATTTCATTAATTGAAAAAAAATCTATATCTTTTTCTTTACTGATAGCAACAGAGTTGTTAATTTTGAAGAAGAATTTGTTGATGCAAATAAACATAAACCCATATCCTCGCCGAGTGTAAACCTGCTAAATTCATTTTTTATCATATATGACATATTAATACCGTTTGAAAGAAAATGAGATGCAACATCGTTCAAGTAAAACTGCTACTTAAAATTAGGATCGTAAGTTCTAGAAAAAAATGTGAAAAATAGTTTCTTTCCATAACAACAATATTAAATTTTGTTTGTTTTTTCTCTGCCCTGTAAAATTTCCTTGTTGTGAAGCAGGTTTACACTCTAAGCTCTAAGGCGACGATATATAATCTTATTTGATAGAAACTAGTTTCGAAGGCTTGACCTCTTCACTATAAATATTAAATTTGCTTTCTGTGCATGATTACATTTGAATGAACTGGTTCATTCACCTTTCAACAAATTATGTATTTTTGTTTGTTTGAAAGTGGACAAGTTACTAACAAAACAATTTGCGAGTATTTGTACCATGAGAAGGAACATATACCATATATACGGCAAGATAAAAAAAGTATATTTTTTTAAATTTGGAATTAAATTTAGTTTCTAAACAGGCTTTTAGTTTTGTCAATTAAATAATTAAAATAAATTAATAGAGTCATCGGTTTCAATTACAATAATTTGTTTAAATACTTTTTCCTGCAGTGCTAGACATTTTTTTTTTATTTGTACAATATATAAATTATATTTTAAAAAACTAAACAACATTCTTCTAAAAAGTACAAAATAATGTAATACTTAATGAAAAAGTGTGGGGCGCAGACACTTTTAATTAATTTCGATAAAGTGCCCTACAATTATGATTAAGTATTACATTATTTTGTACTTTTTAGAATCATGTTTTTTGGTTTGTTTAAAATACAATTTATTTTTTTACTTTTTTGTCTTAATTATTTGCGTAATTTAACAGAACGAAAGTCACATTGATTGATACATACAGGTGAAGCTAATATAAATCATGTAAAAAAGTGGATTGAACTTTTGATAAAACAATATTAATAAATAACCGTATCATTATTATGAGGATTTCTTCTAATAGCATCGGAAGTTATGCATGACCAGCTTATTTAACAATCTTAAGATTTTTCCTCGTATTGTTTATTTTTCCCTTAAATATTTCTCTGGAAGGGATTTTTGACCATCTTTCCTCATTATTTTTAAGATATATTTAATTGTTCTCAGTTATTTCACAGAGAACTCATACTTCATCTTGCCATTCCACGGTTCATTATGGCCAAGGAAGCTGTTTAGATCATATCTTGTAAATTAACTTCTTATAATGAATTACCACAATTATTGAGAGCTTATATGATGTAAGTGTTGGTTATAATTAAAATCAGCTCGGTTCAGTTAAAATAAATGTTATTTTATTTTTTACTCATCTCCATTTTTGCTGATTTGGCAATTTTTTATCAGCGAACAATTTGAGATAGAAAGCTGAATTCGGTACAAAGATACAATAGATACATTATTAATACAAACTTTTCCGCCAATTCTCATCTCATTATCTTAAAAAACCTAGAAAGTCCAAAATCTTATCAGTTTTTTTTTTTTTTTTTTTTTTTTTTTTTTGAAATACAAACATTTTGGAACCACAACGAACTTTATAGGACTTTTCGTTATTGCGTTATAATAGGTATTATAATCTAGATCAGGGCTGTCCAACCCGCGGCCCAGCACTGCAATGAATATGGCCTGACCTAAAATTATAAACTTCCCCTAAACATTAAGATTTTTATGTACTTACTGAAAAACATATCTGATATATAAATATATATGTTGCAGTAAAAACCCGTTTTTAGTAAGAACGGGTTCTTACTAGTTAAAACGCGTTTCAGTTTGGTCCAAAGGTCTAGAATCTTTATTTTTGACCTTCATTTTGGATGTTTATTTTCAAAAATTTGTAATCCTAAATGTCAAAAATTACATTCTCTACAACTTGGATGTAATTTTTGACATTTTCGTTTAAAAAATTTTGAAAATGAAGATTCTAGACCTTTGGACCTAACTCTACCAACATCAGTAAATTCTAGTTGCCACAAAGGTATTCTGTGAAACGCATTTTAACTGGTAAGAACCCGTTCTTACTAAAAAAAACCGGTTTTTACTGCAACATATATATATATTTTCTAAAATAAGAAGAAATTGGAAAATTCCCCTAAAATTTTCGAAGAATAAAACGGCAGATTTTCAATTTTTAATATATAATTTATATGCGGCCCGAGGCATTTGTTTTTTCTTCAAATGAGCCCGATGTAATCCAAAAGGATGGACACCCCTGATCTAGATAGACAACCAAACAGAAAAATATCATCCTTGTAAATGTTTCTTCTTTCAAACATTTCTAAATATGAATAAGCATAAAAAAAATTGCCATTGACAGTGAACGATTCGGCTGTTCCTGGACTAGGGCCGAACCGAACTGAATTTAACCGAAATGAACCGAACAACACTTTCACTTACTAATCTTTACAAGTGTGATATGAAATTTATAGCAACTAGAATTGTTCCGTTTCTTTTGGGTAGGGGCAGTCGTAAGCATTCTCTGTAAATTAATTTTTAATTTGTTCCTCTCTGTTTCCAACCCTAAATAAATAAGTCTTATTTTTAACCGACTTCTTATTAAGTGAAGCATTTATGTTGTCGTATCTTCTTGGTTCTATATAATTAAATTAATAAAACATATTTTTATCTTCGTCATACTTAATTTAATTATTACTTTGTTCAGATTTTTTTTTAAATCAACAAGCCATTAAGGAGGGATGGCTATTTAAAAAAAACAATAAAACAAGAACTAATCGTAATGTCTCTTCAAAATAAAAAGAAGGTAATATTTTAAATTTAGTATTTTCTTTTCTTTTTGTCTATAATTATATTTAAATTTATATTTTTTTTTTTAAATTTTAATTTATAGGCTGATGACCCTCCTGAAGCTCCAGACTCAACCACAAAAGAAAGAATTTTTAATGAAGGGGAAGATGTCTTGCTTCAACATAATGATGGAAGATATTATTTAGGAACAATAGTAGAAGTAAATAAAATTTCTAATTACACTCTAAGGCCAAATTATTAGATTTATCATAAATTTTCGTGATTTTTTTAGTTAGTTGTAAATAAAACTAATACTTTAAATTAAAAAAATTATATTTTAAAGAAACAATAATATTTATGTTTGTAAGGTGTCATAATACATTGAGCTGTGTATCAGTACAAATAACGAAATTTTTTAATAGTTTATTCCAAATATTTCGAAGGCATATGAGCGCCGCTTCTTCAGTCATTGATCTCCCCAATATGTCAGATTTGATTAGAATACAAAAGCTTTCCAGAGATCTTGTTAATATCAGGAGAATTTTCGGGCTTTCTTAAGAGTGTGCCATATTTTGATGTCATATTTATTTAAACTATGTAATACAGTATATGTATATCATAGAGTAATATAAAGTGGAAGGCTGCCGTATATAGAAAAAACGCTCTCTAGCGACTGCACAAACTCTTGGTTCTTAAGAGCCATCCAAAGATCATATCACATTCAAAGCCTTTGTCATAGATAAAAGATACATACCCTTTATATTATATATATATATTTTACTCTTGATAATGTCACCAAAATTTGCCCCGAAGAGAGCGGCTTCCGCCATTTTATTGCCCAATGGTTTTGCCCTGGAGTCGCCAGAGACTCGTATACGCTAAAATACATTGGCTCCATATGGAGCCTTCCACTCTATATTACTCTATGTATATAATGATGAACAAGAAAGAAAAATTTATTTATTTATCACTAATTAAACAAAATATTCTTAATGCTGAGTCTTTTCTAAATACCAGATCCACTATTCAGTGAGGTTATTAACAGAGTTTAATCTAAGAATTATTTGATGGATTTTGTGGCTTAGTCCACTTGAATCAATATTTTTGGACCATATTGTTTCCTTTTGAGACATAATTAAATAAAACTTGGAAATTCATTATGACTCTTGCTGAAGAAGTAGGGAGCAAAACGTCCCCCACAGAAAATCTTAATCAATACTCTACTTTCTCCAAGGGTGGTCTACCATAAGACTTTCAATTCAATAATATTCGTATAAAATATTAAATATCTTATTTTATTCCCTGTTTACTTCTTTTTAAAACTATTATTCATAGTAATAACAGCAAATTAATTTAAAGCCTTATTAAGATAAAACTTTGAATTCTCAAACATAATTGTTTAATAAATAATTTATTTTACTTTCATTTTTATATTGTATTGCTTTTATTTATTGATTAAAAAATTTACATACAAATTTGACTTGAATTTCAAACATTTATTATATTTAAAATAATATTTTATCTTAAAATTAAGCTCAGAAATATTTAATAAATCTATGATTAGATTTTTTAGATATGTAGCTGTTGAAGCTTGTATTTTTGTAATTAAATTTATTAAGGGTTTAAATTTTGTTTAAATCACTCATAATTATAATTATTTATTGAACACAAACAATAATACAAGACGTTTCGATCGTTATTCTGCGATCATTCTCAAGACTTGAGGAATAAGCCGATCGAAATGTCGTAGTTATATTGTATTATTGTTTGTGTTCAATAAATAATCTATCTATCTATCTACTCTTATTAAACGAGCAAAAATTCTATATATATTTATATATGTGTATCTTTGTTCTATTTTGAAAACGGCTCTACCGATTTTGATTAAATTCACGGGTTAGAGGGTTTTTGGGGTGTCAATTCGATTTGTCACGGTCTCATCTTCGGCTAAATTGTTTTTGATGGGTTTTATCGTAATCAAATTAATTATTCTCAGGTAAAAAATTCCAATCTTAGGGTTTTAAAAAAGGTTTCCCTTTTACTTTTGTACCCAGACAGACATGGGCTGGGTTAATTCATTGTTTTCAAAAGCCTTGAAGAAGTATTGTGATTGTGGTTTTTAACATATTTTGTTCTCCATTAACGTTAGAATTATTAAATTGAAAGTTTTTGCCGAGAGTAGCAGAATTTTTATATATTGAAGGAGACAATAAAAGAGTGTGTCTTCTGCTGGAATTATAAATTTTATTTATTTATAACGTTAGAATTATTAATAAACGTTTTATAATTGTTTTTATAAAGAACCTTATTTATTTAATAGAATAAAAAATAATCAAGAATTTATTTAAAAATATCTTTCGCATAAGCAGGTCTCAATTTTCTGAAAAAATAACACATTTTGATAGGTTTTATTTATTAACAATTGGATGGATAAAAATGAATCATGTGGCTGAATCAAAACAGGTGCAGTGGTGGGGGATCCGGAGGTAGGGTGAGGTCGAGCGGGGTGAGGTGGGGGACGGTACAATAGGTGAATACTATATATGTATTTCTATTTTTTTTTTAATTTGAAAACGGCTCTCAAATAAAAATTGACATTTTTATGAGAATTTTAAATTAAAAATAATATTAAAATAAAGCTTTTAACTGAAGGAAAAAGTTACCGATCATCGCTCGGTGCCTCCAGGTACTTATAATTATGTGTGATTTAAACAAAATTTTAATCCTTAGATTTTTATTTTAAAATTGAAAATAAATATATTGATATTTAAATTTATTTTTAAACAGGTAAATTTAGCTAGTGAAAAATGTTTAATAAAATTTGGAGACAATACTGAAAATTGGTCTCATTTTAAAGATCTCTCTAAATTTGCACTGCCAGAATCTTCTGATTTATTATGTGTCATATGTAAAAAATCTCAACCTAAAAGTGACAATGCTATTATTGTATGTGACAAATGTGGAAGAGGATATCATCAACTCTGTCATCAGGTATAATTTTTTTTTTTAATTTTTTATTTCTATATATATTTATAAATTCTGTACATTAAGGTGGGGGAATAATTTTTAGAATATATATTATATATTAAATCTTACATCATTTTTTTTTTTAATTATTTTTCCAAACTTAAGGTAGTTGTTCCGCCAAATGCGTTTTCTTAGGATTTTTTTGAAATTTAGACAGATTATTATTTAAATACTTCGACATTGATTGGTGGCAAAACGAAATTTATGAACAATATAGTTCCGGAGATATTAAATTTCAAAAATAGAGTTTTTCAGACTCTTATACATTGCACTATACGGGATATCGGAAAATTTACATACATATTTAATTATAATTAAGAAACCTTTCTTACTATTTTTATAAAAAACTAAACCAACATTAAACAATAACCAATACATATTTTAAGACAATTTTGATTCATAGTTACAACACAGATTCTGAGATAATAATGAAAAATGTATAAAAAAAAAAAATTACCCTAAAAACAATTTGGCAACAGCGCATTTATTTAACCAGCGAAAGATGTATAAAGCACTTATGCTTTAGATTTTTTAACGTGTAACGTAGGCGTTGATTACATTTGTTAAAAAATAAAACGATTTTTATAGAAATTTTTTAACTTTTAAAATGTATTTTATCTGTAATTTGAATATAAAAATATTCAATCTCTTACAATGGTGCCAGATTTGTCAAACGAACACGGGATTGACTAGAATCGGTACATAAACAGCAAAAAGTTTTGGGCTTATGAAATATGAATCCTTATTGTCTGTTCTATATACTCTAGCATTAACTTTTTGCTAGTATTGTCGCGAAACAACTACCTAAGTCACTTTGTAATTTATATTCTGATTTAGAGTACAAGATTTCTAGCTTATTTGAATAAGAAGAAGAGTTGAATGGTTGAAAATCTCTGTTTCTTCAATTTAGACTTTAAGGGAAATTAACCATCTTAACGCGTCAGGAATAAGTATTGGTAGTATCTGAGGGGTGAACCGCGACCTAAAACCGTGTACACCTACTTCCAGTTCCACTTTCATTTCCAAGTAGAAGACAATAGATGACAATAGATTATCTAATGAATTCCAAAGTAATTCCAAAGACGGTGTACACCTAATTCCAATCGCGGTTCACCTCTCGGTAGTATCTATAATATAGAAAAAGGGCAGAGACTAGTCTTTAGTGGACGAGAGAATCGAGTAAGCTGGGCAAAGCTGAATCACCTGTTACTCTTATTGGTCTGAATAACATCCAGGATAATCATAATTAATATAAATGAGAATGTAACTCTACTCACGAGCAAAGTAATGGAATCACTCTCTTTTCATTAATTTAATATGATACTTTGTATGTTTATTGTAATTTATTAGAAATTTAAATATTTTTTCTAAAAATCTAGGGGTGGCAATACTAAATATTTTTTTTATTTTTGTTTTATTATTATTAATATTTTTTTTTATATGTGAATAATACCCAACCTCCAAAATTCATTTTTTCCTAATTTTTAATTCCAAGTCAAATAATTAAAAATTAACTGGATTTCTTTTGATGTAAAACATTGACTTAATCCTTAATCTTTGGTTTTAATGAGGTATAATTTATATTAAAGTAACATTATTTATATTTGAGAATGAAAATTACATTCAACTACTCTCAAGGGGGGTGATTCTATTTCTTTGCTCGTGTATGTCTCTCTTTACGTAAAAAAATCACTATTTTAACAATCAATTCATGTTAAAAAACATCATATATTTAATTAGTGAAAAGAATCTAAGCTAAAAATTAGATACATACCGAATAAAGCTTGTACCAACTCGTTTATCTCTATGACTTTTCGAGACTGAAACTCTGTTCACGAATCCGTCTCTCCAGCCCAAGTACCTTCCTCCGACCCATTCCCTGAAATTTCTTTTTATTCCCTTTTTCATGATGTAAGGATCTACAGGGATTACATCTTTTTGGTACATTTTCTTGTATAAATATCATTAAAAAAAATCATGTATTTGAAAAATCACAGATTTCAAGAAATGTTATATTTTTAAAAAAATTTAGATAATATTTAAGGAAATGTATGAGTAACATGGTCCTTTCTAGTATGAAAAGACCTAACAATTATTTAACGTTAAAACTCTCAAAATCTATATTTGCTTTTTGCTCTAGCAAATTTATCATCTTAACAATTCACTCTTGGTATTTCTTTCAAATTTATGGGGGGCTTATATTATACTTTATCACCTTAGAACAAATACTTGGATCTATAAAAAAGGAAAAGGGCTTAGTCCAGTGTTTCCCAACGTTTTTAGTGCCTTGTCCCACCTAAGCATTTCTCATGCCCCTATGTAACAATTATAAATTAGGGTGATCCTTAAAGCCCCGTGTCCTGTATTAATATATGTCCCGGAAAATATCCCGAATTAGATAACTAAATGCAATTTAGAGTGCAATTCTTGCGAAGAATTTAAAGAACAAATTGGAAATTGCGATTAACTACTTAAAAAAATTTATTCTGTTTCAAAATACAACTAATCATTTGTACGAATTATTTATACTTTAAATAATTTTTTACTGTATTTTTGTTTAATTTTTTTTTTATTTTTTAGAAAAAAGAAATAAAAAAAATTCTTAATGAGGGGAGGGGCTGGGGTCAATGTTCCGGATTGGCCTGCGAAAATATTGATCACTCTATATATAATACATAATTTTTATATTCTAAAAATGAATTATTATTTATATAATTATAATTACAAAAATAAAATTTTGTAGATTAATATTTTGTATGATTCTACAAATCTACATTTAAGTGTATTTTATATATTGCTGAAGCTACTTACTATCAAATTTTGTTAACATTTATTTTTTCAAATATGGCTAACTAATTTTATAGATTTCTTTATTTATCTGTATAAGACCATTTTTTAATTGCCCCCCTTAACAATCAAATTGCCCCCCTGTGGGGCGTGGGCCCCACGTTGGGAAACACTGGCTTAGACGGTTGGTTGGTTCTTCGATGGGCTCGTCTGAGCTAGAATAGTCTGAATCTGTGATTTATTTTAGATAAATTGACATTTCATTATTCCAGCTTAATTAATTTTATTATCATTTCTATTTTATCTCTATATTAATTCAACTTCCCTTTTTCATAAAGCCTTCGGTTGATGCTAAATGTGATGATGAAGAATCTGAATGGTTTTGTCGTCGCTGTACAGACAATCTTCCTGGTGCCAAAGCAAAGCAAGCTCGCAAAGAACAAGCGAGGAAAACAGCCATCGCACAACATATTGAAAATACCGAAAATAATAAGTTCAAACTAAATTATGACGTAAGTTTTTATTTTTATTTTTTTTGAATATTATTTATATATTATATAGATTTAATTAATGAGTTTTGTTTTTCTATATAATTGATTTTTTCAAAATAAAATTGATTTTTTTTCTCTTATAAAACGGGGTCGTGATAGTTTCGAAACAAAACTTGAAATTTAGGACTTTTATGTATTCATTTTCCCAGATATCAAAATTTCCATTTTGAAGAAGGTTGAATATTTTATGGGATCGCAAATAATTTTTTTTTTTTTTATCTTGGGAGGGAGGGTGAAATATAGAGATTTCATTAAGTAGTATTAGGCCAAGTTTTAAAAAAATAATTATTTTACTTCAAGTCACAATACTCATTTTTACACGGTTTTTGTACTTGAAGGAATTTCCAAACAATTGAACTTAAAACTATGAAAAAACCTACAATATGATTATTCTCTCTTTATCAACCACAAATAAGAACGATTTTGAAATCCTAAATATATTTAATAAGATTGTTTTTCTTTTCTATACTAACACATCCGTGACAAAATCTTTATTTTATAAATATTTTAACAGGATCTCTTTTGGTAAATAAGAATTTTTAAATTCTCATCTAAATATATATACGAGGATAAGTCAAAAATTACCTACACTTTTCGTTCTACAACTTTATTAAACTAAGATAGGAGGCGGCCGCATGCGCATGCTTTGAGTTGGCGCTTCTGTGGTGACGTGTGCGGAATTTAATCACGATCGCGTCAGTTGTCGTCTAGCTACAACGGCATAAGCATGTCAGCTCCGCTATCAGATTGCACCAAAGAGGAGCAACGAGGAGTGGTCACAGGGTGTGAAAGGTGCTGAAATTCACCGGAGACTTTTGTCACAATACGGGGAAAGTGCTTTATCTCATAAAAGTGTTTTTTTATGGATCGAAATGTTTAAAAGTGGCCGAACGAGCGTAACACAAAAAGAGGGAGCTAGGCGACCGTCAACTTTGACATGCTTTGAGACCCTGGAACACCCTCCCTACAGCCCATATCTCGCTCCTTCAGACTTTCATCTCTTTGGACTGCTCAAGGAAGCTTTGAGAGGTTTTCGATTTGCCTTAGACATGGAATTTCGGGATGCGGTGCAAAAGTGGCTTTATGACCAACCGAAAACCTTCTACCAGGAAGGCATCCGGAATCTTGTGGCTCGTTGGACCAAGTGCATTGCTAAAGGTGGAGACTATATCGAAAAATAAAGTATCTGTTGTGCACCTATCTTAGTTTAATAAAGTTGTAGAACGAAAAGTGTAAGTAATTTTTGACTTATCCTCGTATATATTATATATATGTACAAGCTCTAAAAGATCTAGAATTTATATTGATAATTCTCTTTTTTGAACCCCTCCATTTTGATCCGATTAAGAAATAATTACATCTTTTTTAAGTATTGGACCTGTTAATAGTAAGTTGCAGCTAACTTTGATTTTTAGAATGAAAAGCTTTTTTGCCGAGAGTAGCAGAATTTTTATAAATTGAAGGAGACAATAAAAGAGTGTGTCTTCTGCTGGAATTATACATTTTATACATATATTTCATACATTAATTCCTGTGAATCAATTGTAATAGACTGATGAAGAAGGCAAAGCTCTCGAAACTATAGTCTCGTTATAAATAAAATGTATAATTCCAGCAGAAGACACACTCTTTTATTGTCTCCTTCGAAAATTTTATAATTTAATTTAATTTTTTATATATGTATTAGATACGAAAATTTCTGTATGCGAGTGCTATTGCACTTTGTCGCTTTATTTATGTTTACGAGTAATTTACCTCCTAATACAGCCTTCAAAAATACTTTAAGCTTTGTAAATTAAAGAAAGCACAAGGAAATTAAACTTTGATAATATGTATTTGAACATTTTTTTCCTTCTATTTATTGATTCAATTTTTAAGAAATTACAAAGAATCCAAATCAGCCTTTATAAAAATAGAATTTTATTAATTAACTAGCTGCAAGGCACGCCCCCTGGACCCCCAACCCACTAAGTCGCGGTTCACCCCTCAGCATATGTATAACCTTTCAGATCCTAGTCGAGTCTCATCTATTCCATTGGAATTGTTTTTGGGAGATTGATGCATTCCTCTCTATTCACTAGAAGCACAATGCTTTACTCCAAGGAGATTAAATCTATACCAGTATAAGCAGAAACTGGCTAATCTTAATAAATTAATTATATTTTTAACCGACTTCGAAAAAGGAGGAGGTTCTCTATTCGACTGAATTTTTTTTATTTTGTGTCTATGTTACCTCATATCTCCGCCAAATGTGAACCGATTTTGAAAAAAAAAATTTGCATTGGGTTCAGTCTACCTTCCGAAAGGTCCTATTTTTTTTTCATTGCTATTAGACCTTTTTTGTTAGGTTTGTTCAGGCCTAACTTCTTTGTTTATGAACCGATTTCGATGATTCTTTTTTTTATTAGAAAGGGGGTTTAGGGATGGTGCCATATTAATTTGGTCAAGTTCTGATGATATAATCACTATTAATAACATCACTAAAAAGAAAAATAAAAATAATTTTAAGAAAAAAATAAAACGACATGAGAAATATTAATAGCAAGTACTTTTTGAAGTCGGTGCCAAACATATACCTTTTATGAATTGCACTCGACGGATCTTACTTAATACGTTTAGGAAGGTACGCTCGCTTATAGGTATAGTTTGTTTGGCACCGACTTCAAAAAATAATTTCATGTTAATGTCGTCGTTAGATTGTAACTAAATAAGATAATAATTATTTTATACCTTTTATTGTATTTTATTTGTTGCATTTAATTTGTTTTTTGGAGTCGGTTTTATTTTTTTCTTAAAAATTATTTTTATCTTTAGGGAACGAAGAAAAGATTATTTTCATTACAGACAAAAGGATCAGCCGGGGCTCGAACCCGGGATCTTCCGCATATGTACTGCAATGCTTTGTCGCATAGAGGTTTACACCTCCTATATCCACTAAGCTACTGATTCCCGAACGCAAACTAATACCTTTTGTCTATATGAATTATGGAATTTCTTTTTTAATCCTCTCCTCGTTCATTTTCGCAGCGTAGGCGCTGATTCATTAATTAAACAAGTAATTATTCCAGCGCCTCCCAATCGATCACGCAGACCCCAAAGATCGAAAATAATTTCTCTTCACCGGGGCGCGACCACAACGAGGCCGTGTAAAGACAAATAACCTTAAATTCAAATTTAGGGAACGAAGAAAAGATTATTTTTTATTACAGACAAAAGGTCAGCCGTTCCATGTCGTAGCAATTCCATAATTCATATAGACAAAAGGTATTAGTTTGCTTTCGGGGATCAGTAGCTTAGTGGATATAGGAGGTAAACCTCTTATGACAAAGCATTGCAGTACATATGCAAAGATCCCGGGTTCGAAGCCCCGGCTGATCCTTTTGTCTGTATCAAAATAATCTTTTCTTCGTTCCGTAAATTTGAATTTGTTATTGTTGTCGCTACGGCCTCGTTGTGGTCGCGCCCAGAATCTTTGGGGTCTGCGTCGACAAGGGCGCTGGAAATAATTAATTATTTTTATCTTTTTATTTTATTTTATTTTTTAATCCAAACATCGTTGTTGCCTCTCAGATCTATGCCGTATGGAATCTCGCAACCCATTTAAACATTTATATAGTATAATATCATTAAAAATTTTCAATATTGAATTTATAATTAATTTATACCTATCTATTTATTTTGTAATTTTTATTTATCTGTTTAATAATCTCCAGAAAATCTATTTTTCTTTGTTTTGTATTTGTTTATTTCAAAAAGTAAACATGGAATCTGAAATATCTATAAAAAGTCTAGAAGCTAGTAATTCGCCCAGTGAATTTGAGTATTATGAAAACGAATCAACCGCTACATTTCCCAACACTGGGTCAGAATATACCACTGATACCCTCGGAACCCCTTCTCAAATTTTTCGAAAAAAAGGAAAACGGAAAGATACTGTTAAATCTAAAAGTAATATTATATTATCCAAACTTCCTTTTTTTACTGATGGAATTTTCGGTGGCTTTCAAATTAGCAAAGAAACGCAACAATTTATTGGCTGTGAAGTAGGTTTAGATGTCTCTCCGGATGAACCTTGGAAAAATGTTCCTAAAACCTTACTTGAAGAACATATTACAATTCAGAAAAAATGACCAGTGAATTTTATCCTATACGTGCGCTTATAAAGTCTTACAATGAATTACCTAATATTTTATTTTACTTTGATGGAAATTCTGATATTCCAAATGAATTTTATGTTTGCACAACCAAAAAATCCTATGATTATGTTCAACGGTATCGTGTTAATCTAGAAAGTGAGATTAACTCTCGTGTTCAACGTTCGATAATAGTAGAGGCAAAAAAATGGTATTCTTATGGAAGTGAAAAAGAAGTAAATGAAAGTATTCCTCATAATACAAGGTCGAAATATGTCGTGGAAGCGGAAACTACTTATAAAGAATTGAATTCTACCGAAAGATGGGGCAATATGGATTCTAATAAGGATCCATCGCTATATGCCTATTTTGGGCCTTTGCGAATTAATAAAGAAAATGTAATAAGAAATAGATTCTCCTCTGCTGTTCAGATTACTCCTGTATCGGACACAGATTCCTTAACATTTGTTACTAGTTCGAATGATGGTCTAGTACTTTTTTGGGATTTGAAACAACAATTGAATGATCATACTAAAAAAGCATCCGCCTCAGAATCAGACACAACGAAAGATTCACAAGACGACAAAACACCTGATCAGCAATATTTAAAACCTATTCGGGAATCACCTTATGCAGTTCTCAACAGAAAATTAAAACCTATTTATAAACTAATCATGCAAGGCGAAAGTCCTATAAGTATTAATCTTTTATTGTCAACAATGGCTAAGGTAAATAATATATAGGGTGCGTTTCGAAAACCTCTCATAGTTCTAACATCGCTTACGCAGATTTCGACCTGAATAAATTGCGAGCTGATAGCGCTATCATTTCAAAACCCCTATAAATATACTCAGGAGTTTAAACTTAAATTTGATTTCCTATTATACGAGTATTATTGTATTGTTGAAACCTGAGTACTCACGCTTTGAAACGTTGCCAGTTAAAGAACGAGCAATGATGTCAACCAGAACTCATTTGGTGACATCAAATGACCAACCAAAGTGCCTAAAATATAATTCATAACGACTTTGAGCGCACTGCTAGCGCTATCACTTCGATTCGGAACGCACTTATATTTACAATCATTATTTATAATCATTCTGATAATTACTTGTTCTTTATGTATTTAGGAAAATCTTGGAATCGAATATAATTTGATAAGCAAAGTCGATCCTGATGTTAGTCAGAACGAGGCCCGTCTTATTTATGAACCAATCATCAAACAAATAGAACCCTGCCATTCCTTAGCTCTTGGAACTTACGATGGCCGTATATCATTGCGATCTTGGGAAGGTAGAACACTTAGCACCGGAGCACTTATAAACTCAGAAACAATAATTTGGGATGACTCTACAGAGTTTCATGATGGCCCAGTTTATAAAATATCTCGTTCCCTTCTAATGCCTCAAATGCTCTTGTCAATTGGTGGAAAAATTCATGCCGTTTGGATTGAGAGTAAATTACGAAAGCCAGTTTTTTGGAAACGTGCTCAAATATGCTATTCATCTTGTGGATGGTCTTCTTATAAGCCTAGCGAATATTACCTCATGAGAATTGATGGAATGTTTGAGGTATGGGATCTTCTTTTGCATACAGAACGTCCAATTATCATTCAATCTGCTAGCAATAATATAATTACGGGGATATTTAGCCACACTTTAGAAATGCCACAAAATGTAATAGCTATTACAGAAAATAATGGGGTAATGAGAATTTTCAACGTCCCTGAAAATGTTCATACAAGAAATTCTGAAGATCTTGCTAAATTTCAACATTTTGTTGATCGAGAATTAGAATTCTATGAAAGTTATGAAAATTGGCTTGAAGAATGGAAAGAAAAGAAAGATCTCAAGACCCAACAACAAGTTAAAACTAGCGCAGAAGAATTAGCATTAGCCGAAGAAGAATTACAAGAGAAAATAAGATTACAGCAAGAAGAAGCTAAGAAAAAAAAATTGAAGAAAAAGACTGTGGTCGTCCAAGGAACTTTTGATGAATGGCTAGATAAAGTGGAAGCAGATTTAAGAACTCGAGAAAACAAACAAATGGTCCACATATTATTAGCAAAGAAACGTTTACTCAAGTTTCAAGCTATAGCCAATGAAAAAATGGCAAAAGATGAAAAAGATGAATTAAAAGAATCCCTTAAACAGCAAAGACAACAAAAATTAGCTGAACAAAGGGCTTGGCAAACTGCAAGAGCTCATTTGTTTTCCAAGGGAGCTCCAGCACCTATAGTAAAATCCAAATGGGAACAGGATATATCAGAAATGTGCCATCGAATGAATAGACAGTATGAAAGAGCTGAGGCTTATGTTGTTCGCCTAGCTAAAAGACCTCAACACATAAACACCGAATGGAATAATATGATACAAGAGGGGATTAAACGGCGATATATTATGGATGGCTATAGAAGGCGAAAAGAACAAATGGCTAGGCCCGAGTTTAACTTGTAAATGAAATAATAAATAAAATATTCTATAGAAATCCTCTCAGTTATATTATATTCTTTTATTTCCATAAGAATTTCTACGACAAGGACGAAATATAGTATATTGAATATTGATTTTTTTTTTTTGTATGACCTCAGGAAAAATATGTGCCAGAATGTGAGTAAATTGGTGTAGGGGTCAGGTTATAGTTGGACAAATTATTTTACAGTGAGCCGGGCTTGAATCCTGGCTTCCTAATCAGTAGCCACTCGGCCAACTTGAACCACCATATTGAACACTTATTGTTCTAAAACAAAAATACTTCATTATATTTTTTAATATTCCACCCTTAGTGGGGCTATTCTCATTATTTGAAATTATTTTCAAGGTTAACTATTAATTTGTGATAAAAAATAAGCTGTTACTGGAATTAGTGAGGCGTATTCAGGACCTCGGGTAGGCCAAGGTCTCAGTATCCCCAAAATCATGCCCTTTTAAAAATAGATCCTAGTATAATATTTCTTTTTCTAATTCTTAATTGAATTTATCCATACTGCACTGCTCTCTGATATGTTATTATAATAAAATATAGCTTGAAATAATTTTACGGCATGTTTTCAATTGGTGAGAAAATTTCAAATTCAACTCAGTACTTTCTTCCCAAGAAATAAACATATATACATATTTTATTTCTTTATATATTCATTTAGGATATAGATATTATATCGATTACTTCCATTATAATTACAATTAGATGAAATACATAGAGGGACCTTTAATCGATTAGATCAAATTAATTTTCCTATCGATTCTGACAAACTAGAAATTTTGTCCTAGATACAAAACAATTAAATTGCCTAGATTATTTAAAAATTAAAAAAATTGAATAAAAGCAATTTTTCTATTTAATAACAAATGATAAGTAAAATAATCTGATTTTATTTGAAGATATGATATATATCTAGACTATATATTTAATCAAATAATGTTGGACCCCTTAATATCACAATGCCTGTAAAGTTTTTGCTTATTCTTGTTATGTGGTAGCTAGGCCTCTGGATTATATTAAAATCATAATACTATAATTTAATAAGTTGCCCAAGTGGTTTAAACATGCTTTTAGGATCGATTTTTGTCCATAATTGCGTATATCTTTTAAGGAAAAACTATACAATACCTTAAAACAAAAATTGAGGGCTTGCTTTGCAGCCCGAATCTCTAACTTGGGACATCAACCATCGCACGAATCTCGAGGAACGATATTGTTATTGTAGTAGACCTGGCAATTGGTTCATGCAAATGATACAATGTGGCCGATGTCGACAATGGTTCCATGAAAATTGTCTCCATTGTCTTCAGTATCCCCTTTATTGTGGAGATCGGTTAGTGAAATATTAATTTATTTATTTTTAAAATTGTGGAATACTTACTTTGTTTTATTCAAATGGTTGAACCATTTAAAATTTCTCCTATTCTCTTTTACTAATTTTTTATGCATATTATTTATTTCAGATTTATATATTTGTTTGCTCATCATGTAATTATGGGAAGGAATTTGTTCGTCGGCTTGAAATGAAACTTGTTGATATAATACATCTTGTTTTGTTTAATTTGACTGTTTTCAATGCAAAAAAATATTATGATCTCGATACAGTTATTATCCCTTATGTTAATAACAATTGGGACTCAATTCAACTACCACCTAAGGTTTTTTAATAATCAATTTCTATTATTATTATACTTTCACAAAATTTATTTATTTATTTATTTTTTTAATTTAGATTTTACATATGACAACTCAAGAACGAAAAGAAAGTATATTATCTGTTCTATCAAATAATAGAAATCGTTTTAAATGTGGCCGGGAAATAAAAAAACGTACTACTATTTGGGGTTTACGAGTTAGAAATCCTCCTCCAGCTCCAACGTTCACACTTCCAGCAGCTCGTCCGATTACTGATAGCGTGCTTAAAGAACTTTGGGGTGCAAATAAGAGATTAAAATTTCTACCTCCTTCACTTAGGTATGTTTAATATTTAATTTTTTTGCTTTTATAATTTGATTAATATTATTAGAATAATTTATTAGAACTTTTTGATATAAACCACAATATGAATTGTTAGATATAACATTTATTTAAAAACGCTAAGGTAAAATGTTCCAAATTTTGATGGACTTTCAACTTGAAATAACATTATTAAGCAATGGAATATTGTTTGAATAAATAAATATATGAATATGGGTCCATTTATCTATTTTGTCGTCAATTAAAAACATATTATTCTTTACAAACTGAAATGCATGTGGCTGAATTCCTTTTCCGTCAGCTGTTACTTTCGTCTTGACTTTGTTTGTCTTCAGAGTGTTACCTTAGAAAAGTGCACCACCAAAATAGCGGATAACTCATCAAAAAATCATTTTTTTTGGTGATAATATTGTTTTGCTAGTAAGATATACTAATATATATTTAATACACATTCTAGTTAGTTTATGTTAGAAAATATGTGTGATTAATAAATATTAGAGTGTCAGATTTTGGTATATGAAAATATCGGGCCAAACTTTGACATGCTCGTCAAATTTGCAATCATGAATAAATATGCCATGATCCTAATTCTGACACTATTATTCTAGTGCCTTCACCATTTAAACATTGTCTTTTTTTAGCCTCAAACGCCTGTAAATAACAAAAGAATAAAGAATGAAAAATACCGTCAGTAGTCACGTCCACTGAATGGAGAAATTACCATTTGAAGAAAGAAAATGAAAAATTGAAGAAATAAGAAGAGAAGCAAGAGAGGAAAAGAATCAGGGATGAGAAAAATGCACAAAAATTAAATAAGGACGCTGTTATAGACGATAAAAGTGGTTCAGATAATGAAGATATGCAAATCAACATGAATGACTACGTATTCGTCAAATATATGGACGATATGTAGCCCGGAATTGTAGAAGAAATCTATGACGATATTCCATTAGTAAGTGTAATGGAAAAATGTGGACAATCTGGATGGAGATGGCCAAAAGAAAAGGATTCTCTACCCTTCGAGTTTTCGGATATCACAAAAAAAATTTCTGCTCCCATCTATCTATAAATAAAAGAGGCATTTATAAAGTCAAAGAAATGTGTTTAGAATAATTATTTAAATATGTACATGTTTTAATTCCTATAAATTAACATATTAGCAATTAGTCATGGTTTTTAATAATAACAAACTAACAAAACATTCTATGTCAGAATTAGGACCAACCGAAATTTTTCATGTCAGAATTTGGTACAAAAATATGTAATGCATTTAATTAATTTTTGCGCAATATAATATATTTAATATGGGTAATACTTAAACAAAATGATATTAAAACCTTCAATTTAACGTATTTAAAAAATTATCACATTTTCACATCATTATATATATTTTGTAGTACGTTCAAGTGGTATTAGCTCTTATAGTGTCAGAATTTGGTATATTTACCTTAATTAATATACACAACACAAATACACAACGTTTCGAATACTTTATCTGTGTTTATTCTCAAGTATGAGATACTCTGGCGGGATTTTTATTAATTAACATATCCTATGCTATGAGCGTACAAAGAGCTCTCTCACCCCCTCAATTTGGCGACCTTTTGATTTAAAAAAATCATCAAAAATTCTTTAAAATAGTTGCATAGGAACAAGGGCGGATCCAGGGGGGGCGGAGAGGGCGCGACCGCGCCCCCCCCCCCCCCCCCATACAGCCCCGTGCCTGGCGGGAGTGCAACACGCGTCGCACGCAGAGGCCAAAAACGGCGGCCAAATCGACAGGAAATTCATAACAATTTTTTTTATTTTTTTTTATTTTAATGAACTTAAAATATGAGATATGAAAATTTGTAAAAAAAAAAAATTGAAAATTGAAAATAAAGTTCTATGTGTGTGTGGGGGCGGCGGTTCCTCGGACCCCCCCCGCGCGCGCGCGCTTGGACAATTCCATCGCGACATACTTTCGAGATAAAAAAGTAGATCTTATATACATCGGCCACCTTATATACATTCTCCCCCCCCCTCCCCCATAAAAAATTCCTGATCCGCCTAGAGATAGGAAGTCCAAGGATAATGGAATGTATTAAAATACATAATAAAATAATTTATTAGAACGTTATTTTCATTCTGTTAAAAACCGACATGTTCTCACTGTTATAGAAGCCAAAAACCAGGTGTCGTTACAAGCTTCCTTCGTTTACTCTCTTAAACCATGAATAAGGAGAAAGGAGTGAAGATCCTACGAATCGTTTTCAAGATAATAAAATTAACGTTCCAATCAATTATTTTATTCTGAATTTGTACTTTTAATTATCCTTGGCCTGCCTTTCCATTAATTCTCCATTGAATACCTTTATAAAAATTCATAACACAAGAACAATATATATGTCGTGGCCACATCGTAGAATTGACCATTTCATGAAATGTTTCAATGTCTATTGGCCACATCATGATGTGCCTTGGCCAGATCAGATAAGAAATCGTTTGTCGATATGGTCAACAAAACGCGCGGCTACTTCATCAAATGGTCAAGTTTATTTGATCATATCGTAAAATGGTTACATTCATTACTAGAGGCGCTGGAAGCGTTTTGTTTATGTGTCAACATGAAAACAATGTTGTTACTCTTAGTGAAAAAGGAATAATTTGTTAGTAAATGAGGAAATCAATGTGTCATCAGTGTTCCCCCACCAGTGGCGCACCATTACCCCTTGTCGCGCTGAACTAATGAATGTCAACTTGGCGATAAATCATTATTTTTATATATATATTATAATAAAAGAGAGCGGGAATTCAAATCGCTCATTTGAAAATATATAGTTCATATAAAAGGAGTCTCATTAAACATAATACTTTTTCAATTGACACTGTTTTTATACAGCAATACTTTTGGCTGAACCGAAAATCAGATGCCCTCATTTTTTTCTTCACTGAAATACAAGAGTCCAAGGTGCTTTTTTCACCATTATTTATATCCGACGATTGGCTGTTCGATTTTCAATGTTGTTTGATTAGGAAAAAATGGGAGCCCCAAACAGACTCCGCCCGACGATTGGCTTTTGGTTCGGTTTTCAATGTGTTTGATTAGAAAAAAATGGGAGTCCAAAACACACCCCGTCCGACTTAACTTTCAGCTGACGCCAACCGAACCGTCTAAATGCCAGCCCGAAAAGGAGCTATCCCAACCGAGCCGAACTGAATATATATTAACCGAACCGGAGTCGTTTGCACATATTCGGTTCTATTACGTGGTTTGATTTAATAAAAATATTGTAAATAATAGATTAAAAATCAGTTTATTGGACAAAGTTTTTTTATTGAAGTTCTTCTTCAATTTTTGTACAACGTTTCGTCTCTCGAGACTTTTTCAAAAAAATTTTTGTCCAATAAACTGAATTTTTAATCTACTAATTATAATGGACATTAATCAACATAATTGTAAATAATATTAATAATATTTATTATATTATTATTATATTAATAATTACATTAATATTGGTCTACTGCACTTTTAATTAAAAACCGATTAGACGGAATCAAATTATATTTTTAAATCCCCGGGTCAATATTCGATTGCTGCACTCTGGGAGCGGTCCAATAACTAAGATAGGGAGGGAGAGATGAGCAGAGTGGGGGAACACTTTTGACAACGAACGAAATTGGCGCTTAAAAAAGGAGACCCTCAGCGTTGCTTTTATAATAATAATTAATATTTTATTAATTTCTTAACTTATTCTTTACAATTAGCTACATTTATTGTATCGTAAATCACTAATATATGTATTATTAATTACCATTTCTTATTCCATTTTTTAATTTTAGGTCATTAGCTTCAGGCAAATGCCATTTAGGAGGTGATCTCAATATCTCAGGGGCAATTGTAGGAATTAATTCTTCTTCTGAACCAAATGCTCATTATGATTCTCGTTTAATGATGTCGGGACGAAATGTTCCTGCTCTTAGTCATCGGGGACCTCTCAATCTAGGTCCTCCTCCTGCAGGTTTAAAATTGCTACATTTTACTGAAGATCCCCCTCCACCGATACCAAGAGAAAAGGTTAGTTTTTCTTTTCTTTACTTCACAAATATAAATCTTAACCATATAGTTGAAAGATTTTAAATATACCAATATAAATCTTTAATATATTTTAGAGAGAGTTGCAGAGTTTTTATTTTTAAAAGTAAATCAAATAGAATGATTTCTGCTTGAGGCAAATTCTAAGTTTGATTCCCTATAATTATAGAGAATCTTAGATGCTCCATCTAAGGATAGATTTTCTTTTTTATGACTGTTAATTTGGAGCTCCCACTATTTCGAGCTTTAGGCATTATTATTTATCCCGTAGCTCAAGAAACACTACTCGGTATTCAAGAAAGACTAACTAATAGGCATTTATTCGGGCATAGCGAATGTCGAAGATCACAATTCTTAAAAAACTCCAGACATCTGGATTTGAAAACTTCGACGAGTGAAGATTGAAATCGATAAAAATATTTTATACTCAATTCATTTATTTAATATTTACTTTGAATTTAATCCTTAAAATTAATTAAATATTAAATTGATAGTAAAATCAATCATTTAAAACATATTTATATTTTCATGAATCATGTCATAAAAATAAATAAAATATAAATAAATTGCAATAAAAATGCAATTCGTGCAGTAAAGCTTGAAAACGTGCAATTTCGTACAAGAACGCCAAAACATGCGGTTGCTTGCAAAATAAAAGTAGGGTCAAAAGAACGTACTTTTCATCATTTGAATTTCTGTCTAGATTTCATTGAATTTAAAGTTAGCAAAAAAAGATGCAATTTCACGGGTATCCGGTTTTTACTTATAACTTTGCATTAAAAATATTTTTCAGGGGTGTTCTTTAACTATAGTTAGTATAAATTGTCATTTTTAACTAATAAAAAAATTATGTGCTTAGGTCATTATCATTTATTATTATTATTATTTTTATTTTAAATTATTAAATACCCGGAATCGAAATCATTCTATTACATTATAAGTTAATCCCATATTTTTATTTTATTTTTAAAACGTTCCTCTTAAATGTTTTATTTCATTTTAAACTAATCCTTACATTCTTAAATTTCTTCTTTTTTTTTACTAATTATTCTAAAATATTATAATAAAAAGAATTTATATTTTTTTACATTTTAACACCTTTTTTCTTTTTTAAAAATGTTACGATAATTCTTTAAATAGAATTGGAATTTCTTCGGAATATTTTCTAAAAGATCTGTTAAGGGTTCATTTTCAAGATCCACTAGAATATACAATTATTTATTCTTGGAGGAGGATTTGCATTCATTTTCAGTGTTTATTTTTTTTTTTTTTGGTTACGTTCAATAAGTTTTAAATTTGATGATGCTGGTTTTTGGAGCAATTACTCAAAAGGTAATTGCAGCATAATGACAAAAATTGAAATTTTTTTATCAAACGACAGAGTTCTTTTTCTATTCACTATCCAAATAAACCTACACACAAATGTGCTGATGTTTAGGAAAGTTATATAAGTAAAAAAAAAAAAAAAATCTTATTTTATGTTACATCCATTTATAGCACATTAATGAGATGTCGCTTTTTTGCGTATAAATTTGAACCGTTAAATGAATTTCAAGTTGTCTTTATTCAGAATTCAAATCTTTTATTATTTTAAAGAACCTTAAATATTTCGGTACTACTTAGGCCATTTTCATAATACAAATAAATTAATTTATGTTTATTTCTATAAAGGAGAGGACACTATTTGATTTACTCTTATAATGAACGCTTTTAATTATTTATTTATTAAGATAATAGCTATAAGCAGAGCTGTAGCCTAACCTAGCCTAGATGTGTGTTGGACCAGATACCGTTTTGACCTAAATTTTTTTTTGAAAAATCGAATAACTTTCTTTTTTCCTTTACAAAGAATTATTTAATGTTGGGCAATTTTATGGATTTATTATATTTATCTTATAAATAAATTTATAAACAAATAATTGAAAGAATACACATTTGTCTATAATTATATTTTTACCAAAAATAATTTTTTATTTATTTTTTAAATATCTAGGTTTGTATTAAAAGTGGAGACTATTCGACTACTGGTTTTGCAAAAAAATCAACTACTTATGCACCCGCGAATCGATTAAGCCTGGAAAGAGCTCTTTTACGGAGACGTTTAAAAGTTCTTGGTGAGCAAGATGGGGATTTAGATGGATCAGATTCTAAAGAATTGTCTTCAGCACGATTAATTAAGCGAAGAAGGCCTCTTCATAAACACCAGTTGAATTCGGTTCATCCAGATGCCAAAGAGTTGAGCACTCGAAAAGCATTGAAACTTCTTAAAAATGCCATTGCTCAGGTAATAATGGGATTTTCAATCAGTAAATTACTATTTTACATTATTCATTTGCAAATTATTAAATTTGTCAAAGAGTAAATTTTTTCTCTTATTTGATTCTACTTACTTCGACCACTAGAAAATCTTCGAGGTCAGAAGTGGTCGAACTAAAGATATACTGATAGAATATTAATGAATTATCAAATTAGAGAATAAAAAAAAATTGAATTGTATTATAGATAAAAGTATCGACGGATCTTCGATCCCTGGACCTTTAAGTGATCGGAGCATCACCATCTTCTAATATAATATTAAAGAATAAAGAAAAAATTGTATTATATTATAGATAAAAGGATTAACCGAGGTGCGAGCAATGCTCTTTAAGAGTAATCCTCTTACTCTCTGAGATAACGATCCCAGAATTCAAACCATTGGCTAATGTGGATATGAAGATGGAATTTCATTATTAAATAATTTTCTAATTAATATATTAAAGAATAATTAACATATTAAAGAGAATTGTTTTTGATCGTGCCTTTAAACAAGATATATATAGTATATCGCGAGACTACTGCTGATTGAGGCTATTGGAGTCTGCTGAATCTTAAGTCTGGACCAAGAGAGAATGAAAAAGATGTGATCCATTTAGCTATGATCCAGCATCATTTCGCGATTAGCCCGCACCACGCGCTCGATCTGTTAACACGTGTGTTAGGTGTTTGCTATTAATTAATCATTTTCCGATGGACTGGGGATTGAATATATAACATTTCAGATTACAAATCCATTTGGTGATCCATATCAGTGTTTGGTATAAAGGCGTCATGTGGGCTAATCGCGAAATGATGCTGGATCTTAGCTAAATGGATCACATCTTTTTCACAATTCTCTTTAATATGTTAATATATTAATTAAAAAATTATTTAAAAATTCATTATTTCAACACAGAAATATATAAAAATTCGGATATTATTTTCACTTATTATCTGACAAAAATCACCTTTATTCGATTGTCGATTGAATCAAATATCGAAAACTTATGGTGAATTTCATTATTATTAGGTATTGGTATGAATTTTGGAATCGATAGCCCAGTGCTTAAAAGACTTGCTTATTCTTGAAGAGAAATGCTCCAATTACGCAAGGCCTTTATTCCGCTCGATTCTTTTCTCTATAATACAATTTTTTCTTTATTCTATAATTTAGTTTAATTTTTAAATTATCTTTGGGCGAGACCTCGTTGTGGTTACGACTTAATGAAAAAATAATTTTCGAACTTTGGTCGACGTTTCTAATTGTGAGGTGTTTATATATAATAATTAAAGCATAATGTTTAAATTTAAATTTTCTTCTAGAGGAAAAAATCGAGGGATGAACAATTGCCTCCTACGCCACCAACTTCTTCAGCATCTGAAACTCCTCAACCTCCCTCCTCAGTCCCTTCCACTTCATCTTCAAGCCCTTCAATTTCCGCCCCTCCTAGTGGTTCCAATTCTACAACTACCACAACAACACCTGGAGGCGTTACACCTGCAACACCTGTAGATACAAGTGGAGACGATGAGACATCTTCTCGAGGAACTCTTGATGCTTTCATTCCACCACCAAAAGTAACTAATCCATTTACTTTGAATAAATTATAATAATTTTAAAAATATTAATTAATGGCTTTTTTTTAAGGATTTTGAAGGAAAGAACCATCCATTCCGTCTTAATGGAACTAATCATCATATACAGCCTGTCTTACCCACTCCTTTAAGTGGATTCGCTTCGTTGCTTCCTATGCCTCTTGGTCCAGTCCAACGAAGGCCTACAAAGCGTCAACTTAGTGAAAAAGACATTCGAATCGATAGAAATGGCGAAGTGAAACGAAGAAGAAGACATCATAGACGACAAACTACAGGACCATTGTTGCAACGGGCTGCTTCAAAACAGGCTGCTGTTGTAGGTTTTGGAGTTAGAAATGACGAATGGACAGGTTCACTTGGTGTCCCTTCTTCGGTATTTCTTAATATAATTCAAATTAAGTGATTAATTTTCATGAATTAATTATCCCTTATTTCTCTATTTTTTCAAAGGTTTCAACCCCTCGCTTATTACGATCGTCTTCAGCAGGACCTAGTACCACAGCCGCATCAATTTCTCCACTGGTAACACCTGAAATTGTTATGAATGGACGTCGACTTCGAGGATCAACACGGCGTCTCTCCTCTGCATCTGCATCGCCATCAGGAACTTTAAAAACCTCTCCTGTTGGTTCAACAGCCAGTGCCACCAATTCACCTGTGAAGCAGGACATCTCTTTAGATGAATTAAAATCTTCGGTTAATATTTATTTTGGAGCGGCGAATCGGATCGCCTCTGGGGAACGTTTTACGGTGCGGGGCAAACGGACCACACCTTCCGGAAGGACGCAATATTTAATTGAATGGGATGGACCAAGCACATCATAGCAGCAGTCCTTATTTTAAATTAAGTAAGATGAATAAAGCAGTGTTTCTCAACTAAATATTCAAAACCCTACTCATCAACTATTATTTTTCCTAGTAGGTATAATGATGAAAAAAGTGAAATTTCTTTTAAATTTTTGAAACATTTTAAATGTCTTATTCTCTGATTTCACCAACTAAACTTAAACTAGCACTTAAATTAAACTCAAACCAACTTTTAAGGTAAATTTTATTTCACAGATGATACTTAGGGAAAAGCATCACTAACCTTACTTAAATTTAACCAAGGCTGAACGATGATTTGGTAAATTCTATTTAACCGATGATTTCCCCTAATCATTCGTGAAATACAATTTACTTTAAAAGTTGTTTTGAGGTTAAGTTAAATGCTAATTTGGTTTAAGTTTAGTTGTTGGAATCTAGTCTTATATATTTCTTTTTAGAATTAAAATAACATGAAAAATTCTTCTAAAACTTTACTGATTATATAATTGAAAGTTTTTGTGCCGAGGGTAGTAGAATTTTTATATATTGAAGGAGACAATGGAGGAGTGTGTCTTCTGCTGGAATTATAAATTTTATTTTTAACGAGACTATAGTTACGAGGGCTTTGCCCTCTTCATCAGTCCATTAACGGATTATAGTGGTGTTTCATAAAGTGGTTACACACAAAGTGGTATTACAATTGATTCACAGTAATTAATTATGAATGGAAAACTATAGTCTCGTTATAAATAAAATTTATAATTCCAGCAGAAGACATACCCTTTTATTGTCTCCTTCGATTATATAATTTATATTCTTCAGCTTTCAAGAGTTTTTGCCACACACTTGAAATAAATTTGATAATTGCGATAAATTTTTATAGTTATTCACTACAGAGTTTCGGTTACCACTGATTGAAAATATTCAGCCGTAATTATGATTTTAGTTTTTGGAAATTCTCAATAAAAACATCATTTTTAATTTCTTTTTGTTTATTTTATACATACACATACATTCATCTTAATCTATTTTTTTATATCGTATATCTGAAATCAATTATCCCCCCTAAATCCCTCTTTGTAAGTAACACACGGTTTTCGAAAGCTCAAATCGGATAAAAATCGAACCAGCGCTTTCGCCAAGTCTTTTATTCTTATGACCCTCTGAGACTGGAACTCGCTTCCAGCCACCGTCTTCCCCGCGACTTATAACCTTCAAAACCCGCACCCACAGATACCTTCGTCTCCTACCTAGGCCATCTCTTCTTCTTTCACGATTGAGGGGCCACTCCATACCTTTAGGTTCTGCACCTTTTTGGTTCAACTCCTTCTCACATCAATTTCATTTAAAAATAAAGTAAAAATTCCATTTTAACATAATTATATCATATTATTATAATAATCTAATATATTAGAGAAATAAATTCACATAAATTAATGTAAATGTATAAGTGTAAAATCTATGAAAAGAAATTAAGATAATAAAATATTTTTATTAATAATTTACAAAAACTAAAAAGATATTATTTTACAAGTGAAGATGGTCAACCAGTGATGACCAAAACTGTAATGAATACATATAAATAAATAAAAATAATTTATCGAAATTAATAAATTTATTTCAAATGTGTGACAAATAATTTAAAATTCCAAAAAAAAAAAAGGTTAACGTTTATTAGCTAATTACTAGGCAGATCAAAAAGTCTAGAATAAGTGAAACAAGAAAATATTTTTTTGCCCAAATTCTGTTTTATTTTTCAACATACATTCCTTTTAAGTCAATACAGCGAGTTTAACGTTTTTCTAACTTTTTTATCCCGCTCGAAAAGTAATCTCTTCAAGTTTGGAAACAGGTAAAAGTCTCTGGGGGGCAGTTCTGACTGAGGAACCAGTTCAAATCCGATTTCGTGCAATTTTCTTTGCACGACTAACGATGAATAGAGGATGTTTTTCTTCTTCAAATGCGGTCGTTTTTCTGTGATTTCAATTTTCAAAAGATCCAATAATGATGAATAATATACGCCAGTTATGGTTTTACCTTTTTCAAGATAGTCGATGAATATTATTCCACCCGCATCCTAAAATACGGAGGCCATAACCTTTCCGGTCCATTTCTGAGTTTTTGGACGCTTCGGAGCACTTTCACCCGGAGAAACCCATTGTTTTGACTCTGGTGTGTAGAAATGGATTCATGTTTCATCCATGGTTATGAATCAGCGCAAAAACTCCTTTGAATTTCGCTTAAACATTGCCAAATTCTGCTGGGAATTCGTAACACAATTTCGTATTTGCTCCACTTTGAGCAAATGCGGCACCCATCGCGCGCAGAGCTTTTTCATACCCAAAATATCATGTATGATATTGAACACAGTGCCATACGTCATCTTTGTGGTCTCAGCTAGCTCCCTCAATTTCACTTTGGGGTCGTTCAACATAATATCATGGATTTTTTGGACGTTTTCTGGTGTCAGACCTCTTTTCGGCGTCCAGATCGTTCAGCATCCCTTGTGCTTGTTCGGCCGCAACGAAAGTCAGAAAACCATTTTTGAATCATGTTCATCGACGGTGCGGAGTCCGGATAATACTTTTTTAGTTTGGCTTTGGTCTCGGTTATCGTTTTCTTGCTTAAATAATAGTATTTAATCAGAAGACGAAACTCAGATTTTTTCATTTTTAAAAAAACACGGAGGTTGGTTGCTTCTCACAGCTGTAACTTGTAAATGTGAAAACATGAATGGTTGAAATTTTGACAGACGTCTAATGAAGAATGAAGTTAGTTACGAATGGTTCACATTAGTACATACTAGCCCCATTTCATAGGATTATTCCAGACTTTTTGATCTGCCTAGTAACTCAAAAAATCAAAATGAACTCCTATCTTCTACATGAGCAATACTCGATTCCTAGTACTGGCAATTACTATAGGGAGTGTCCTCTTCATAGTAATTTACCTGAGGACAATTGTTCCCAGGAGGGTGTTTCCCGTTGCCTTCTCCAGGATTTGGTGAAGCGCCTTGAATTTTTTGACTGAAGCAGGATTCGATCCGATTCTATCGGAAGTCGATGATTACTCTAGCTTTTTACGTTAAGGGTGCCTCAAACTTGCATATAATAATTCAAACAAAAGCAAAATAAAAAGATGAATTCATATATAATTAATTTTTATCGGTTTAAATTCCTTTATAATAAATATTGAAAAGTATGTAGAAAAAAAGAAATTCTAATTTATTTTTCATTTAAAATAAATTATAAATATAAATAGATTCCTAAAGAAGTCCAAGTCTTAATACATATTTATTTGGCTTAGATTCGACATGTATGTCTATCCCAGCCTCGTAGCTCTTACAATTATACGACCTATTGTGAAAAAATCGCAAATGCGTCATCATCGAGTGTAAAATTCTAAGACTGGTTTGGCGTAACCACCCTCCTCTACTTGACTATCTCATTCCAACTTTTTCCTTTCTCTAAAAGTCTCATTTCCCATTCTTTCATTATCTAAGGGAAGATAATCCAATCTAGGTCTTCATTTCCCCTTTTCTTTCCCACTTCCCTTTCTAAAAATATCTTATCACTTATCACTCCTCTGTGTCTTAAGCTGTGCTCATATGAGCTTGAATCTTCAGATCCTTCACAATGTTCTCTTTTCTCTAATTTTTTCAAGAACTTCCTTGTTTATAATTCTGTTCATTTATTTAATATGCGTATGTTTCAAAATTCATGATGCTACATGAAAAGTTAAATTACATTTTATCGCTTAATTTCATTTTGAAGCCGCAGTTTCTTTAATTTTGAAGCCTTTGGATATAAAAAATTGAAAATTCGTGAAACTAGCTTACTGTGAGCACATCCAATGAAAATTAATTTTAAATTGAAAACTCTCGAAACTATAATCTCGTTATAAATAAAATTTATAATTCCAGCAGAAGACGCACTCTTTTATTGTCTCATTCAACGAAAATTAATTTTGTTGCTATCAAATAATTAGTTTTCTTTGCAGATGAAAAAAACTAAAAATCATTTGTGAGTCTCACACACATTCTTATGTTTTTCATTAACTTTTCCCTTAATAACTCCTGAGATAAAAAAAAAATTCCGTTTGCTCAAATCACTGAAACATAAAACATAATTATATCCAAACGCCTTCCACTCGATCGCGAACCCAAAGGTAGAAAATGGTGTTCTTCTTCACTCCAGGGCGCAACCACAATGAGGCAATTAGTCAGCCAACTACAGAGCTGCGAAAAATGAACGAGCAAGAGATTAAAAGATTAAATAAAAATGAAATTCCAAATTCATATAGACATTAAGTATCAGCTTCAGGGATCGGAGGCCGAGAGAAAAAGAGTTAAGGCTCTTATAAAGGCATCGCAGCGCTCATGCGAAGATCCCGGCTGATCCTTGTCTATAATTTAAAAATCTTTTCTTCGTTCCCTAATTTAATTTAATTTAATTTATAATTGTCTTTCAACGCGGCCTCATTGTGGTTGCGTCCTGGAGTGAAGAAGAAAATTATTTTCGATCTTTGGGTTCGCGATCGAGTGGGAGGCGTTTGGATATAGTTTAATTAGTCAAGCCAACTACAGAGCTGCGAAAAATGAACGAGCAAGAGATTAAAAGATTAAATGAAATTCCAAATTCATATAGACATTTAAGTATCAGGTTGGGTTCAGGGATCGGTGGCCGAGAGGATAAGAGCTAAGGCTCTTATAAAGGCATCGCAGCGCACATGCGAAGATCCCAGGTTCGAATCCCGGCTGATCATTTTGTCTATAATATAAAAATCTTTTTCTTCGTTCCCTAATTTAATAAAATATAATGGCTATTTTTAATTTAATTGAACAATTAAAAATAAAAAATAAAAAATTAAATACAGTTGAATCTCTTTTATGAGGTAGATAAATTCCACTAGCAGTCCCATGAAAAAATCATTAAATAGATTGTAAAATTAGAGATAATTTCTATAATCATAAAAATACAAATAAATAAATAAAAAGATTAATCTTCTGTGTAGATCATAATAGGTAAGTCATACTAATTATATGACTCGTTATTATATTATAAATTTGAAATTTCAAGGCTCGTTCATAATTGGAAAATTATTACAATATTGAACTCTTTCTCGAATTATTTTTGCAGTAAGACCGCAAAATATTCTTCCTCCTTTTCCACTTCAATTTCGTTTTTTGGATCTTTGACGATATCAGAAGTCAAATCATCAATATCATCCTCATTTAAAAATTTATTTAAAAGCAATTCGTCGACATAATCAATACTAAAGGTTTGATAAAACCTTCTCCACCAATTTCATGAGCAAAATTAATGATATCAGTTGATACTGTCGATGTTTCATCGGTTTTAACATTTTCAACACATCCAGGCCCTTCTATTATAGCAGCTCATTCTCAAATAAACTTAATTTTCACAGAATTTACAATAATTGAAATATGTATTATGCTAATTATTTTTAACAAAATTAAAATCAAAATTATGTTACTGTTCATGTAAAAATATTTATTTTTAAAATTAACTAGTGAATTTTTTCATAACAATATATTATATTTCTGACGCTAATAGGAATTTTTTTTTAAATTTATATAGGAATCTAAAATTTAATTTACTTATTTCTTAACTTTTATCAAATAACAATAACTAATTGAGATTATTAAAAATAAACTTATATAATATATATATATATTTTTATAAATACATTTTAACATATTAAATTACGAAATTCATGTGCTTAGAAAATTTTTTATAATACTTTTAATAGAATCATTTCATAATTAAATAAATTAAAAAGATAAAATAAAATACTTTTCTAATAAGTAGATAAACGAAAGAACAATTTGATTTTTAATATGAAACGATTTTAATCTTATGACTAAACTTATTACCTGCATTTAATTTGTTTTTAATGAATAATATCTAAATTTTCTTCCACTGCCAAGAAAGACCAAATCGATCTTTTGGTCTCTAAACTTTAACGTGCAAATCAATATCATTTTCAGAATATTTTTTCCAATATTTAATACTTTTGAATAGTGAGAAAGCAGATAAAATAACTTTTTAAAAATAATTGGAATAATTTATTTATTAGGAAAAAATCATTAGATTTATTATTATTTAAAATTATTATTTGATCTATCTTCAATTGATCCGTCCCTTTTAATTAATTAATTCAATATAATTTTTGAAAAAATACTAATCATCATAATATTACTATTTTTACTGCTATTATTTTCATTTATATTTATTTATTGATTAAATATTATATTTTCTTATTGCGTACTAGGACTACTTAATTAGATATTTCAAAGTGCGCATGTTCAGTAAGCTCGATTGCTGTGCGAGTTCATTAAGTCAAATACGCAATTAGTTTTTTGATTATAAAGGTTGTGGACCTAAATGGACCTAAAATATTTTAGTTGAGAAAACACTGCTAATATGAAATTTAACTTAATAAATGAATTTTTGGCAATTTTTCAAAGTTGTTGTATCTAGGGCAGGGTTCATTATATTAAAACATTTAGTCTCCGCTGATCTATGCCCGGATCTCTGTCCTAGAAACTCGCCGACTTGTTTTAAAGCCATTGATAATGTGACTCAACGATCACTGCCTCCTTGGTTCTACAAATTTTTGTATACTATTATTGTGAATTAGCTAGCCGCTTAGGACATACTTATACTTATAAATCTAATTAACAATATTATTATCTTTATTATTTTTAGTCTGTTATTTTTTTCATTTTCTTTTTTTGTTTTGTTTATTAAAATGAAAGACATTACAGAGCTTACAAGTAGGATTTTGAGTTTCACAGCTCCCACAGGGTATAGCAGTGGATATAGTCAATAAAAAAAGATCAACTTAAAAGTAATTATCTAATTAAAGGAATTTGTTATGTTATCATTTTATTAAGAAAAATTAAAATCACACATATAAATAATTCGAAAAAGGTTTAAAACCAAATGTTACTATATTATAATTTTAAGAAATTTACGCAAATATATTTTGTACTATTAGACATACATTTAATAATTATAGAGAAAAAAAAGGAAAAAAATATTCATTTTAAGCTGCTTTTTTGCTGGCTTGCAGTGTGGGTGTTAATACAAGATTTGTAAATAGAGACTTATCGTTGTTGAATGTTACGTGCGTGTGAATGACTGACTGTCTGTGTGTGTGTGCGTTGGTCGATCCGGGCTGCACAGAGACAAGCCAAGCTATATATATAATATATATATATTATATTGCATACATATGGTCAATCAGTCCATTATACATTAATAAATATAACTTATTTTCAATTTATCTATAAGACTGAAAATATATTATTTCAGGGTTAATCATATACTATGGCATTTGAAATGTTAAATTAATGCCGCATTTAGTGAATTACGTCTTTTGAATTTGTACATATTCAGGCATCGGAATTTCAAAGGCGTATATTTATATATATTCTAGTAAATACTATTATAAACTGTCTAATTTAATACTCCGTGGCCCATTGTATGTATAAATTTTTAAGATTTTCTCTATTGCGGCGGCGTCGTGGAAAGCCATGATACCCTTAAATGTAGAATCGAATAAATAAAATAACTCAACACGGCCGATTGCCAAATACAAATGCCCTCCCTTACAAGGGTCATTTCTAGAGTCGTGACTGCATCTGATCATTCCACTGCATTTGTCATAAGCCAGACGTATCACTGCCAATTTTTTAAACTAATTTAAAAAAAGAATAAATAAATATCTTTGTACTAGTCTGTTTAGCCGCTAAGGAGCTCCGGCCGAACTCCTCACTTTCCCCGATTCCTCTGTCTGTTCTGTCCTATTTTGTCCCTTCTTCAATCATACAATTCAACTGATGTGATCAAATGTATCAAGCGAGCCCCTTTCGTGTCCGGCGCAAAACCCATTCATTGTTTTAATGTATCACTCTAAGTGCAGTTATTTTCGATGTACATTTGTAAGTGAAAATTATTTCTTTTCACAACATGATGGAATGATATTTTATTTAAAAAAATTACATACCCTCAAGTATTCCTGTCCTTTTAATTAAGTATACGGAAAATTCAAATAATTCAACAAATATTTAATAAATAAATTGAAAGTATTTTGAACTGAGACACATTTTTAAATTTTATTATTATTGAATTTCAAAATGGACACTGTAAAAATTAATAAAATTATATAAATCATTTAGGTGAGACTTTTTTTTTTCAATGATAAAGTTGTACGGTGTTATACCATGAAACTTCATTACCTATAAACAGAGTACTCGAGAGAGGAGTCAGGGCTCTGAGACCCCACTTCTGGATGTTCATCAAATAAATTATTTTGAACTTTATAAAAACCAAGAAAACAACATTTGCACTGATTCATTTGAGTTTTCGACACCTAATACGTTCATTCATAGGAGCCTGAGTTTGAATTTTTTTGAGGAGGAAACAAATGGAAATTAAGGATAAAGGATTTGTTACAAAATGATAATACATATATATAATATATAGTCTAATTCAAATTTATTTATAAAAACAAACTTGAGTAAAAAAAAAATAATACATTAAAGATTTGTTATATCTTTTCACAATTCACACACAAGAGATGAAAAACTTGAATAAAATAAATATATTTTTAAATATTATTTAATATTAGAGTAATACATTTAAATATAAATAAATGCATTTAAACAGTTAAAATAGTGAACAAAAAAATATTTAATATATTTCAGAATTTTTTAAAGAAAAGACTTGATTACAAGCGAGGGGTGAACCACGACCTAATATCGTGTACACCTACTTCCAGATCTCGCGTGCCTTAGGTTGCCGACCGCTGTTCTAGGGGTCACCCTACCCATGGCTCAGCCCTCGCACTTTAAAGGTCAGGGGGGGCTTAAGACTCCGAGCATCCCCGGTTACGGTGCCTATGCATTCCTTACTAAATATTTTTCAATACTTCTACTACCTTTAATCTTTATAATAAAAATATTTTTAATTAAGGACTTAGAAGAAACGGAAAGATTCACCCATAAATTATGACACAGTTATTATTCGTCTTCTTTTTGTTAGACCACATAACACCCATGGAGCATAAATATAACTTAAAATGACAAATAGTCAATATTTTTCGATTCTGTTAAAATAAGCCTCTTTTTAGATATTTTCAGGCTTCCGTTCACAACAAAAACTTGAAATTTACAAGTTAGATGTTTTGATTTTCCACTAAATCAAAAATCGCAATAAAATTTTAATCGTATCTCTTGGGGACGGTCGAAAATAAAAGATATTTTCTTCTTATGGGTTGTGAGATATTTCTTCAAAAATTTCTCTAAAAATTAAACAAAATCTTTTTAAATTTTATTTATTTTAAAATGATGTGAGTGAGCCTCAAAGATACTATTTATCCATGATTTTTGTATCTTTCGGAAGTGACTTAACTAAAAATTATGAAAAAATTCACTCAATCTCTTCTTATCAACGACATTAAGAACAAATTTGTTATCTCATTTTTTAGAAGATATTATATAACTATTGGTTATTTGGTCCGATTTGCACTTGACCGGCTTATTTAAAAAATGTTACTACAAAGATATCCGCTGTTGAGACCTTATAATCTCAGACAGTGTTTCTCAACCTTTAATGGTAGACGGCACACTAAAAATATCTGGAATCATTTGCGGCACATCTGAATATAAAAAATGTAAAAGTTGATACAAAAAAAATGAAAGTAATTACAATTATTATTTCGAAGTTACAAAACCCATGCAATTTTAATTATTTGTCATAAACCCTCGCTGCACATTTGTTGGTTTCTCAACTGGTCTAAGAGCTAGTGGACTTAGTTTCAAAATACTTATTTACCAGTGCAGGATTTACGTATAAATTACACAAGCTATAGCTTAGGGCCCCCACTTTCTTGGGGGCCCCCCAAAAAATTGTCCCAGTAAGCAATTCTCATAATATCATATATACTTAAATATACCGCGTCATTATTTGTCCCAATGCCTCACGTCCGGAACGTCCCATACTCTTCACCCAATTTTTTTAGCGCTTCCTTTCGAAGAACAAAGCGCTATTGTGCCTAGGGTTTGAATTACCGATAACCGGTTAACCAGGGTCGGATTTAAGCGTAGGCTGCAGCCTATGGGGCCGCACCACAAACGGTCTACTTTTTTTTAAAATATATTTAATAAGGTTTCAATAAAGAGTCATCCACGTTTATTTTTAAGTTTTTAATTAGATAATTGCTGAAATTGCGGATTTTTAGGTTAATTTAAAAAAAATATTTTCCCCGAAAAGACCCGCGCCTCAGATTTATCCGAGGGGCCCATAGATTCTAAATCCGGCCCTAGAAAAATATTGTATACTTGACATAGTTATAGTGATATTAACCAGCAGCTCTTTGGTGGAACTTTTGTCTAGTTGTACTCTCAAAGTAGGGTAATTTTTTTTTCAAAATTCCTCAAAAACCATTCAAACAATTTAGATAAATAAGTTTGAATAAACTCAACTGTACAAAGTCTACAAAAAAGCCTGTGAATAGTGTAAAAACTTTATGCTAGGATATTAATTACTTATGCCTTATATGATAAGTACCTAACTAACTAAATTTTTATAAATCATGTTTTATAAATATAGGTATATCTTATTAACTTAAAATAAAAGAATATTAGATTGCAAAAATAATGCATTTGGGTATTTTTCCAATGATTCCCTATCGAAATATTTCTGAGAATATTGGCATGTTGGGTTATCTTATCGAGTAACTGGTTTCTTCGATAATTTCTCGCTTCATTTGCAGTCGGAAAGGTGTCCAATCGTCTACGTCCAGGTGAAGTTAATCTAAGGTAAACTATCTACCCTCTATGAACTATATAATATTCTTTTATCTTAGACAAATTAACTTTTAAACATTAGTTTTATTTCGTTTCTTAAAGCAATTGAACAGCGAAAGTGAAATAACGTAATCACAATTTCTTATGTTAATTCTACATATTTAGAAAATTACTTTATTATTTTTTGAAAAGGAAAAATCATTTGACCACACGTGTCTCTCCCTTTAGCCGAAGCGCGCCTTATCTTATATAAAATCGCATCTTTTCCTTATTCGAAATGACTTTTAAAAAAATGTATATAACGATATAATAAATCTATATATACATATATAAAATTAAGGTTTTGTCTGTACATCACGGCAAATTTTGGTTGCACACGTTTCAAGCAAAGTTATGAACGAAAACACCCTCAACAAAATTCCTGTCTGTTTCCGTGGTTTCCGAAAAGCTCACGATTCACATAAAAACGGCTGAAGGGATTATTATGAAATTTCATATTTGCATCAGATGTCTTCTAACTTACTTTTATAGCTATATAACCTTTTGATATTTTGACCCAAAAGGGGGTTGGGGGGGGGGGGGCGCGCTGCACGAATGAAAATTATCAAATAACTCGTATAAACTATTAATCCAACGGCAAATTTTATTTTAAGCAAAGTATAGAGGATGTGATTTCTACAAATTTTGTTTAAAAAAACCACCCAAAATAAACAAAATAAAATATACATTTCAAATAAGAAATGGAGAAAAAAATCTGAACGCTTTCTGCAAATTTTGATAATTTAGGAATTTTTATCAGCGAACAGTTTAAGTTAGAAAGATGAAACTTGGCAGGAATATGTGCGTTATTAACTTTTGTGTGCCAAATATAAGTTCATTAGCTTCAACCGTTGGAGATTTTTTTTCCATTTTCTGTATCTCAAATAGCTAAAAAAAGTGTGAAAGCTCACTCCTTTTCCCAACTCGAATAGTTAAAAAAAAAAAAAAAAAAAAAATAGAAATTTTCGACTGCCTGAGCTTTCTGAATATCCATATATCTTCTTCTTCATCTTCTCCATAGGCTTTCGCCTGTTCTTCCAATAAGAAAAAAAAGAATAAATACGTCAGTTTCTTGCTGCGACATCTTTCCACCTTTTTTTCGGCGGCCCTCTGCTCCGTGTGCCACGTGGGCGATTTTTGCAAGGCGGTCATCCGTCATTCGTTCCACATGTTCCCCCCATCCTCTCTTTCTCACATCGATCCATTCCACTATATCCTGGATTTCGCTTAGTTCTCTTAGATCCTTCTATCCCTTAATGTTTTTCCATGTATAGCCCTTATTATTCTCATCTCTGTTGTTCGGAGTAGTTGTTGGGTGGTAATTGTTGATGCTCTGGTTTCTGCTGCATATGTTAACACGGGACGTACGCAGGTCTTATAAATTCGTACTTTGCTTTTTGCTGACATATATTTGTTTTTCCAGACCAAACCATATAGACATCCAGCTATCCTAGCACTTTGTTACTTGGGTTTTAACCTCTTGGCTCAGATCTCTGTGCGCTGAAATCTCGGCTCCCAAATAGTTAAATTTTTCAACTTGATCTAATGTTATATTTTTAAGTTTGATTTCACACTTAAGATGTTCTTTCGCTATCACAATACATTTTGTTTTTTCAATGGATATTTCCATATTTAATCTTTCTGCCATTTGATCGAATTGTGATAAGAGAGTTTGCAGATTTTGCTCGCTGTCCGACACCAAAACCACGTCATCATCATAGCACACAGCCTGTATGGAGTTTTCTCCCATTTTGTATCCAAGATGGGTCGTCAAATATGATAAAATTTTATCCATAATGAGATTGAAGAGCAAAGGACTTAAAGAATCGCCCTGCCTCACTCCACTTGTTATTGAAATAGATCCCGATATCTGGTTATTCGATTTTATTTTTGCTCTTGTATTTGTGTTTAAATCCTTTATTATTCTAATTAATCTTTTTTTTTTAATGATATTGATGTGAGAAGGAGATACACCAGAAGGTGGATCCCCTAAAGGCCTGTATGGGATGGCCCCTCCATCGTGAAAAGAACAGAGTAGAAGGAAAAGAAGCCGGGATCACGAGCCAATCTCAGAAACTTAGATACAATTCAATATCCAATTTACTAAGGTTTTAGGGGCTTCGAGCAGTGGTAAATTCTCCGCGCGATAAATTCGGTTAAATTTATCTCCCACTTAATTTTTATTACCAGACCCTATACTTACAGAAAAAATGTCTGGATATAGCCGGGAATCGAATCCGAGACCTCCGGGTTGCCAGTCAGTTACTCTGACCATTACACCACGGAGGCGGACAATCTTTCTGGAACCTCTCTTTCTCTGAGACAACCTATTATATCTTCTAATCTTATCCGATCAAAAGCTTTTTTAAGATCTATGAAACATAAGTATGCCGGGTTGTTGAATTCGATTGATTTTTCAACTATTTGTCGCATAATAAATATAGCGTCAGTTGTTGAGCGGTTCTTTCTAAAACCCTGTTGTTCCTCTCTAGGTTTAATGTAGACCAGCAGTTTGTTAAGGATAACTTTAGTAAAGAGCTTTAGGATAGTATTTAGTAAAGTTATACCACGATAGTTATTAAGGTCTGCTTTACTACCTTTCTTAAATATAGGAATTATTAAGCTCTCTTTCCAGGACTTAGGGATTTCACATTGTGTCAAGATGTTCTGAAACATTTGAGTGATCTTCAGGACAAGCTCACCGCCACCATACTTTAACATCTCATTGGATATGTTGTCAGGGCCCGGGGACTTTCTATTTTTCAGGGTTTTTACTTCTTTTTCTATTTCTTCCATGGAAAAGAAGATGTCGTCAATATTATAAGTTAAAGGTTCGACATTAGGGCATATAGTGCTCGTGTAAAGATTACCGAAGAAATCTTCCCATTCTTCCATATATGAATTCTGTTTATGTTTTTAATGTCGAATCTCGGAAATCCATGAGTCGTAGTTTTGAATTTGAATTTGTGATTTTATATTCTTTGAATATTATTATCGATTCGCTAGACAAGTTCTCTGTTAACAAAACATTTATTGTTGATATTATTGTCCCTAGCTCTACCGTTTTATTATTTAGGTACGTAAATATTAATTATTATTATTGTTTGTGTATATGTACTTTTATTAAGTTATCATATTATCGTAGTTATTATCACTTTCTTTATATTCATTTTTTTTTTTTTTTAATTATTATAAAATTAGGTACTTCTAGGTATATTTTCTTAATGTCTTAATTTATTTTATTACCTTCAATATAAAGAGGCCCCTACACGATCATTCTGACAGATTGAATCAATCCGACTGTCATTCATTACTTCAATAATGCATAACCCTACAAGATCATTCCGACTGACAGTCAGATTGAATTTTTTTTGGCTCATTCTACAGTGGCAAACGATTTAAAATCAAGTCCTTAGCACTTAACTGGTCGCCGGTATTAACAAATGCCTACATCTATGATATCTTAATCTAAATGTTCTTCCATGGCTGCTTAGTAAAATGATAATATAAACACTAAGGGCCAGTTGTATGTCGCTTGTACAGGCACGTTCATCTGATTGGCCATCCCACCCGGCACAAGGTGAATTTTAAGGTTTAATTATTATTAAATTATTTATTTAATAATTAAACATTTATCATTATTATTTGATAATTAAGTTGAATAATTAATTGTTAAGAATTAAGAATAAATAATATTTGGATTTTTTTTGAGATCTAATTGATTTAATATTTTTATTTGATCTCTTCTATAAAAAATAGTTCTTGTGAAAGTTGTTCGTATTTTTTCTAGATTTAGGAAATTTAAAGAAAAATATATAGGTTTCCATTTAAAAAAACAAGAACTTGACCTTGAAATACCTATGAAAGCTTGTTCTAGGTCGACAAACAATAGCGTAGTTTAGTCCCCCCAGATATAAATAAACTTTTATTTGGAACTTTTTTTCATATAATTCACTGTTTTTGCGTTATAAGAGTATCTCAAGATAAAAAAACTCACCCAGTATATATTAAATTAATGGTATTAAAAAAATTAAAAGAATTGTTAATTAAAATATTTTTCTTAACTAGTTAATTTTTTCTTTTAGTGAATTTATGTGGTAATAAGCGCGTAAGATAATTATCTATATTAGTTGAGACTATCCAGAGGGAATCTTCTCACCCTTGTTCCATTGAAACATCAAATCAAACTGCCGGTCAGATGTGAGCGCATTGCAATTACAAATCCACCCTTTTAGTCCTTCTCATCCGGTTAATTATATGTTATTCCCAAGTCACAGAAATGAAAACATAACAACAACAAAAAATAAAATTTCCTGACAGGATGCTGCTAGGAAATGACACAGCCAAACATTCGTTGGTTTATTTCCTGTTTCTAAGACAACCAACTGGGTTAATTGAAGAAATATTGAATACCAAATATATCTTAAAATTTCTCAGTAGGAATGATCTTTGATTTGAATACTATAAGAATCTTTTTATTATTTGCTTAAGGTAGTTGTTTCACCATATTGGTTTCCTTAGGATTTTTTTGAAATTTAGAGAGATTGTTATTTAAATACTTCTGCATCGATCGGTGGCAAAACGAAATTTATGAACAATATAGTTCCGGAGATATTAAATTCCAAAGAGTTTTTCAGACTCTTATAAATTGCACTATACGGGATATTGGAAAGTTTACATACATATTTAATTATAAACAAGAAAATCTTCTTACCATTGTTTTAAAAAACTAAACCAACATTAAACAATAACTAATACATTTTTTAAGAAAATTTTAATTCATAGTTAAAACACAGTTTCTGAGATAATAATGAATAAATAATGAAAAATTTACACTAAAAACAAGCTGGCAACAAAGCATTTATTTAACCTAAAAAGTGGGTTAACTTTAGTACTTTTTTGATGTTTTTTTGCTTCAGCCATTGTTGCAACAGCTTTCAATCGCTTATTAAGAACTTTTTGTTTTATAATGTACTTTATCTGAAATTTCTATCATAAAATATATAGAAGCTCGGATAGTTTTTTTTGTTGATAATGATAAGAAACGGAGTTACACCAAAAAGGTGCAACCCCTAAAGGCCTGGGTTGACCCCTCCACCGTGAAAAGAAGAAGAAAGAATTTTATGGATTGGGCGGGGGTCGAAGGTATCTGTGGATACGGGTCTTAAATAGCTGAAGGTTATAAGTCGCGGGAAAGATGGTGGCAGGGAGCGAGTTCCAGTCTCAGGAGGTCATAGGGATAAAAGAGTTTGCGAAAGCGCTTGTTCGACTTTTATCCAATTTGACAGCGAAGGGGTGCTGAGCGTTAGAAAACCGCGTGTTTCTCGTAAAGAGGGCATTAGGGGGGATAAGTGATTTCAGCTCGACTGAACAGACACCGTGATAGTATCTGTAGTACAGGGAAAAGGCAGAAACGGTTCTTCGGTGAGCCAGGGAGTCGAGTGAGTTGGTTAGAACCGGGTCTCCTATTAGGTTAATTGCTCGCTTCTGAATTGCATCCAATGTAGCAAGAGAATGCTTGGATACACCCCTCCACAGATGAGAGCCATATTCGAGACAGGGACGAATTTGAGCCTTATACAGTATAAGAAGTTGACTGGGAGTATAACAGCGTCTAGACCTAAATAGGAGACCAAGCTTGCGCGCTGCAGCTTTAGCAATGGTTGAGAGAGATATGGTCATTCCATGAAAGGTCAGACCCTAGAGTTACGCCTAGCATTGAAATTTTATCCCTGAATTCTAGTGAGTTTGAGTCGAATGATATGTTTGGGAGGTTTCTGTCGACGCGCCTAGAAATAAGGCAACACTGAGTTTTCCCTGCATCGAAGTTAACTAAGTTTTGGGATCCCTAGTTTTTAAGTTTGCATAAGTCTAAATTAATTGAAGAGGCAATGTCTGCACGTATGAAAGGACGAGGATGATCTCAAATACTATAAATGGAGGAATAAAAAGTAGTTGTGAATTCTGCATCCCAGGTGTACCGAGTAATTGAGAGAATAAAATATTTATAAGAAATACATACGATTCTTTACGAAAAAATAATAATTATAATAAACTGCAACGGATCGTTGCTAAACTTTATCCAAATTCATTTGAAATATTAATATGTTCTTGAGTAAAGTACTTTAAAATATAATTTTACTAAAAACTTTATTTAAGCTTTTTTGTGGTCCCCAAGGTACTTAATTAGGATATTAAATTTCATCAAAATTGGTTAAGTCATTTTCAAGATATTTAGAAAAAACTAAAAAAGTACAGAAATAAAGTACTAATGTTTGTGGACCGATATATACCAAAAACTAATCAGCGCTTCATTTTGTTAAACTAATGGTAGGTTTTCAATTTCATTTCAATCGGTGCAAAGTTGTGGAAAAAATCGTGGACGAAAAAAACGATAACACACACACATCCATCCATCCATCCGCACGCACTTCCAAAAAAATGGCACTTTTTGGCCTCTCGACGAGATTCCAGGTAATTTTTGGCAAAACCGTCACGTGCTAAAATTCAATCTCATTGAATACTTCAATTTGTGACCTTAATTGAGTCTATGGGTTCCGTAGTCTTTACCTGAGGACCCTTTGAAGTCGCGCTTGCCGCGAGAGCGATTCCAATACTTTCTCCCATGCTTCGCATTGGATAAAGTAATAAAAATCATTAATAGATTTAGTATATATAACTTCAATAATATGGAACACTTCACTATTATGTTGGCAATTAAATTTAATGTAATTTCTATTCAAGGTCGTTCTAGGGTGGGGGTTCAATGTCTAACTTAGATTATGTATATATTTAAATGTAAATTCAAAAAAATCTGAACCAAAATATTTGGAAATTTTTACCTAATATTACTTTTAATCCAATATTTTTACTAAGCTAAGCCTGCTTCCCCGGTGGGCCCATGTATTAAATTAACTCGAAGTTTATTTTACTTATCGTATTTAGGAATGTCAAATATGGAGTAAATATAATTTTCAAACAAGTTTTTTCTGAATCTGAATTCATATATCCAAGATAATTCAAGAAGAGAGTGAGAGATTCGTAGTATGTTCGTTCTATTGCCAGTATTTTCAAAATAAATAACTAAGCATATTTTGGGCTCTTTTGCTTCAGATCATCCAGTTCAAAAATACTGAAAAGAAAAAATAATCTAATCTGGAACTATCGAACGATTGTAACTAATGAATTCAAATTCAGCACACATTTTTTATAATTAACTAGCTGACGCCCGGGCCTTCGGTCCAGCGTCACCTAGGCCATGGCGGGGAGCGTCTCGTTTTATGGTTAAAATTTATATAGATAATAGCTGACCCGACCACCCGTTGCTGTGACTAACTCTTATCAAAAATTTATATATATTTAAAAAATAATAATAGTTTTGAAAATAGATTGAAAATGCAAATAATTATAGAATAGGTATTAAAACAGTAAATGAATTATATATTACTTGTCAAAATTGTTCCCTTAACCAAAAAATATTCACAGTTGAAAGATTTCCAAAAAGCTATTATCGATCATCTTGTTTGTTTACTTTTACCCCAAAGAGAGGCGCTGGCGTTGTTCCTCGAAAAAAATATTTTTTACATACCACAGGTGTGATATCTATAAAACACTATATATAAAAACACTCGTGTATTTGAATGGAATGTTGTGTGAAAATTTCAAAGAAATCGGTGAAGAACTTTCGGAGATCCTTCAACGTATCACTTAAGCGTAACAGTACATTTTTATTTATATAGATAAACTGCACCTCTGTACCTAGCTAAATATTCTAGCTCAAACCATAGGCTGACAATTGAATTATCCAAATAAATAAAATAAAAAATAAATTCAGACCGCTAGTTCTCAGTGCCGCGAGGAGTCATTTTCTCGAGATGGCTGTGATCCATACCTTACCCTAAATACGCCTCTATATTTATCATTTAGGATAAAATATATTTTTCTTTAGATTTAGAGAGATTATTAAATTAATTAAATCCCTGACATTGAATTATAATTTCCATACAATTATAATTAATATTTATTTAACAAAAACATTATATAATGTATTTATAATTTATTTATTTTTCGGCACGCCCTCGAAGCTCGGCCCTCCGGGTTGGTGCCCTGGCGGGCAGCGTCTCGGTCCAAAAATTCTATTCATCTTAAAAAACCACGTTTAAAAATAAAATGAAGAAAAATAATACTTGCTTTTTGTATAATGGTGTATTAAATTATTTGACCACGGCACTGTAGTTATAACTCTTGATTTATTAATGATATATTCAAAGCAGAATCAATGAAGAAAATCGTGTATAGAGTAAATATATGATAGGGATCCCAAATCCAGATGGTAAAAATCAGAGTCGCCAAGACTTGATTTTTTTTGCTTAGGTTTTTTTGTGTGTCATTTAATATAAAAAATTAAATAATAGTGCAAATTATTAAAAAATAAACAAATAATATATAAAATATAATATATAAAATATAAATCAAAATAAGATGTGAATAATTTATTCTGTGCGCAAAGAAAAACAGGTGAATATTAAATTTTTGAGTGGCGGGGCGGGGGGGGGATAATTATCGATATATTTAATGTTTCTTAATTTAAAGTCTTTTTTTAGAGTCTTTCATCTCAAAATTTGAGTGCAAATTAAAATTATATTTCAAATTTGCCTGGTTAATGAAACTCAACTGGAGCTGTCAGTTTAAAATCTAGCTGACAATTATATTTCACCTTTACTTTTGTTAATTAATATATATTCAATGTTTTTTAATTTAAAATCAATTGGTGTTTTTTCATTTTCATTCGAGTTCAAATGAATACAATATTATCTCGACTTCTCGACACAAAGTCTAAATCAAAAATTTATAGTTTTAGTAGCTGAAATCATGGTATAAATATTAATATCAGATTGGTCTAATGCAGTGATTCCCAACCGGTGGTTCGCGAACCCCTGGTGGTTCGCAGTGTTTGCAGAGGGGGTTCGCGAAAATAATATTGTAATGGCGGATTTTTTAAAACGCCATTAAAATCAAAAGCAAAAAACAAAACAAAACAAAAACACAAAAATTAAAGAACACACCCACTGTAAAACAGATTGTTCGCTGCCTGTTTGTTAGAAATCTATAATAAATTTCAATATTTTCATTTCTTTTTTCCTTATTTGTTTTTCAAAATTACTTCATCAATATCAAATTATATCAACAATTTTATACATTATAATTTATTCCTCTTATTCAAGTAATCAAATACTATTCTCTTTTTATTACCAACATTTATTTATATTTAAAACATTTTATCAATGTGATTAGTATCATGTTCTGATTTATATTTAAAATCATTAGAGCAGTTTTCCCTTCTATGTAATATTTTTTTTTTACAATACAATTGGAAATAAATATCAAATTAAGGCAGAGATTAGAATTTTTTAGAAGATTTTAGAATTAGATACTTGGAGAATAGTGTTGTATTAACCGACGTTCATACATAGGCTTAGCACTTGTAAAGCTTGAGTGATAGTGATACTGTGACTGCCAAGTTCTCGTGTAAATGATTTAATGATTATTAATTTAATTATTATTATAGCTATTTTTATTATGGATCGATGGTTAAAAACGGGTCGTTTAGAAACGAGACATGGTAATCGAGATGATAGTATTAAAAGCTGTAGTGAGGTACCGTTTCACAGGACGAAAAACAAGGAAATGATGATAGAAAAGGGAAAAAGCGAAAATATGACAGCGACTATCTATAATTGGGTTTTCATTTTACTGGGGATGAGTCGGAACCTAAACCGCTTTGTATTATATGTAACGAAGTTCTTGCCAACAGCAGTTTAAAACCATCACTTCTTCGTAGACATATTGAAACAAAACATCCGACACACAAAGTCATTAACGACTACATAGGGGGTTCGTCAAATTTTTTCGGACCTTTCTTTTGGTTCGCGAGAAAAAAAAGGTCGGGAAACACTGGTCTAATGGATAAAGCAGAGGACCTTAGTTCAAGAGTTCGTAGGTTCGATTCTAGTCAAGAGGGAAATTTTTTTAGAGAAATTTCTCTAAGCGTTGTTACAAATTAATCTAGATCAATATATATAGTATTGTCACTATTACTATCACTACTGTACTATCTATATCTCTGTTCGTTTTTGTGTTTGGTGTTTGATTTTCACTTAATTAAAAAGAGGATCGAGGAGGAGAGGGAATGATGGAATTGTAATAATTATCGGAAAAGAGGTTTTTTTACTTAATTAGTTTTTTCCTCTTATTAAAAACAAGGACTAAAAAGATGATCAAGGACAGTCGATGGTGGAGAAGATAATCTCCGGAGTCGAAGCTAAAATACAATGTATACATTAATGTAAAATAATTGGTTTAATAAAAAAAAAAAAAAAAAAGTCGTCCTCAACAATGAATAAATTCTTCATGGCATAATGTTTTCATGGCCCCCGCATGAAATTTCGGGCCCGAGGCCAAAAATCTGAAGTGGGCCCCTTATTATGGAATAAATATGTATTTTTTAATCAAGTGGAAAAGGTTGGTCACTTTTTTTTAACACCCTCCCCCTTAAAAAACATATCACGTCCGGGCCCGGGACCCACAGGTGCACTTGGACCCCCCTTATGGGGAGTATGAATGTTTTTGGAAAATTGTTATATATTTCAAATGAAATGTATTGTATTTGACAAAATTTGTTACGAGCCCTATTCTCCGTATTAGTGTGTCTTCAATATCTGTCTGTCCATCTGTTGAAGTAGTGTAAGATAAAAACTTTTTATTTAAAACAAGTATATATTTTGTTCATTTTCCCATAAATCAAAAATCGTTTTAAAATTTTAATCAAATGATTATTTTCGGGAGGGTCGAATTTCAAGTGGAGTCAAAAATAAAAAAAACAACATTTTTTTCATCATAAAGTGTGAGGTATCACTGTAAAGATCTCTTTAAGTAGAATAAGTTTAATTTTTTTTTTTATTTATTTCAATTTAAAAGAGAAAGCTCCGAAATGGCTAATACGGTATTGTACCCTCGGGTTTTAGAAACGACTTATGTTAAAATTATGTAAAAACTCCACAAATTCACCCATATTATCTCCTTATCAACGATAAATAAGAGTGAATTTAATCTCAAGTATTTTGGGAGTTATAAGGTACGAAAACTTCGGTATGCGATCCGACTCGCACTAGCCCGGCTTTACTTAAGTATTTATTCTAGTACTTTTTTAAAAAAATCTCGAAAACGACTCTAAATATTTTTTATAAAAAAAAATATACAGGGTTACAAGATCTACCAATTTTTATGTTAATAGCGCTGTTTTTGAGAAATTTCAAAAAATAAATAAATAAATAAAATACTCAAATATGGTACACCTAGGTACCCAAAATAAATAAATGATTTTAAAATTGCCTTCATTTTAGTTTTTAGTCAAAACCTTTAAATTCAAAAATACATAGTTATGTGTTTAGCCATTATATTAGTAACACACATACATACACACAACCCAAATGCAGACATTTGATAAAAACCTATGTTTAAACTCTCAAAACGTAAAAACCTGTAAAAATCTCTACTTTTTTTTACGAAAACAATATTTCAAATTCTCAATTTCTCTTTGTTGTATAGGCATTAGAAATAAAAATCAGAGATAAACTTACCTTTTTCATCTAATAAAAAACTAATAAATTAATTGCAATTATAGGAAATTAGGACGGCGGAAAGGTTAAAATTAATTAAATTGCTCTATTATGTTTATTTATAAATGATCTATTATATTAAAACTCTATATATTATTGTTTATATTATAATTTATTGAAATAAATTTTCAAGAAGATTGGATTTACAATGAGACAATAATAATATAATTAGATAATACTAGATAGTTGGAATGTACAAAATATTTTTTCTTTGGAGATAGACTAGTGTAGTATGACTAGAAATAGTTAAAGTGGTCCAGTCCAATGAAATTGATGAATAGGCTCTTGGATAGATGTAGAGGAAAGATATTATATATACGAATGAAAAATGAAATTGTGGAACGGTCGGAATTTGGGAATATTTTGGTTTAAAATTTAAAATCCATATTGTATTAACGGCGCTTGCCGAATCTCAAGAAGATGTGATCTACATCTTGCCTTTTGACTCCACCTCCGACTATAGGCCCGGCGTTTGATAGAGCTTCCAAAAGGTTAGTACGACCTACTGAAATAGAAATTAAAGAAAAGAAAAATTGTTTTAGATCATTGAAATTCTCTCATGGGTATTTTCTTTGAAAAACATTATGTAAAGCTGTATAAAATAAATTTTAGTTGAAACAGTTAATTAATACGTTTATTTATACGAGTGAATAGGGCTTTAGAGAGAGGGTTTCATTATGGCAGAGTTTCTCAACCAGTGGGCCGCAAAATATCAGAAAGGGGGACACGAAGGAAATGAACAAGTAAAAAAAAAAATATTTATTGATGTGAAGATATAATAAACAACATCAACAAACCTACAAGACAGGAAGATGACAAATATGTTCTTTTAAAAAAATGTTATACCTATAATTAAATTTTTAAAGATTTTTTATTTATCTTATATTTCAGAGGTTGGGAGGAGGGCTGCTTAAATCGAGTGGAAAAGGGGCGTTGGGTGCAAATACAAAAAGATTGAAGATTACTGCGCTTAGAGTGGGTTCTACTACTAAGATCTAGTGAATAGTTAATAAATACGTTTATACAAATATACACTTATCACAGTGAATATTGTTATTCACTAGGCCCTAAAACCCGCGGATCACCGCGTGACCCATTTGATAATTTCAAGTGACCCACTAGAGATCCGCGAAAAATCACCTGTAATCTTCCAGAATTTAGCAATAATCGTGTTAGCATTTATATTTATTTGGATTTACATAAAAGTATCATATACTAGAAAAGAAAATAAATATTTAAAGAGTTTTCTAACCAGCCACAATTACGCTACATCTATCTGGTAGCTTTGTTGCAGCTCTTAGCATTAATAGGAACTGAAAATCGTTTTGCACATGGCGAATTTTTAAAAAAACGCATTCATAAATATTCCAAACAATTATTAAATAACTCCACATAATAAAAAACAAATATTTGAGAAAATTCAAGAAATGCCATTTACTGCCAGAACAGTTGTGACGTATTGAAGATAAATGCCCAAAATATTGACGAACAGATCAAAAATGATTTGTTATGTAGAGAGGTTACACTCGATGAAATTACAGATGCAAATAGTATGGTTATGTAGCCAATTATTATTAAATCTTCTTATTATTATAAACAATTTTAATATAAAATAATAAAAAAATATTATAGATCTAGTCCCAAATATGTTGGAATGGATTCCACACAACTTAATGTAATTCATATTTTGTATCTAATGGATTAAACGATTTTTATGAAATTTATATTTTCGTATCACGTCACTTAGACAATCTAGCTTGCATTTGCTTGCTTTCTATTTTCAATCTTTTACTCTATAACAATCTGCAAAAGTTCAATGCTATCTAATTCCTACCATGATAGCAATATTATTACGACTATGAAAATTGTAAGTGTTCTAAAACAATCAATCATCTAGTATAGTATATCGGTTAAGTCAAAAACCAGAAGGATTTATGTTAAAAGCTATGATATTTTTATTAATTATACTTTCTATAATGGGGTTTATTTTTCAGTGTAAGAGATTAGATTCTAGAGCTCTTGCTCATACTTTACTTATTAAACGTCTGTCCGATGGGAAATCTCAAATCTCTAGAGAGTATTCCAGTTTGTATGGAGAAGAAAATCTACATGAATATAATAATTAACCAAGAATATATAAATAAGAGATCAAAGTTATATTTTCATAAAGAAAAAAAAAATATCCCGTCTGAGTAAAAAAATCTTTATTTTTTTGAGAATTTTATTTTTAAAATTAATTGATGAAAATTTGTATATTATTTTTGTGATTCAATTCAAAGTAATAATTGTGGGCAGTTAGAATTTAAAAATATAAACAAAAAATTATAATAGTACCTATTTTCCAAATGTAGCCGAGTTTTTATTTTAAAAGCGTTAAAATAAATTTTATTTTCTTCTGGAATAGATATTAATTTTTTATTCAATTGAAACTATAGTTTCGAAAAACTTCACTCTAAACTTTTATATAAATATTTAATAATCCCCCGGACGCACACGTTTGAACTTTTTTATTTTTTATTTACCCACCTAAATTAAACTATATTTAACTGGTGTAAGGATTTTTTTAAGAGCGATCTTTTTAAAAAATTTTGAAAGCGAAGAACTCTAAATTACAAGTCGTAACTAAATTTTAAATTTCCCTAATAATTCATTTACCGAACATCCAAGAAATATATTGTTGCATAGCAAAGGGAAAAATGACAAAATTTCTTGATTAATTAAATTTTTTTAAGGGGAGAAATTAACCGTACATTCCCCCTAGACCGGGCCTGATGCAATCCAAGCTATTCTATGTGCAATTTTTCACTAAAGTCGGTTTGAACACAAGTAAGCCTTGATAAAGTTATTATTCAAGTCTATATATAAACTTTGAAATTTATTATTTGAATCTATTTGGGTGCGAGAAATCTCAGAAGTCGATTTGATTGAAAGCTTGCTTAGTATTATCTCACAGTAAGGCGGAGGTTACATTAGATAAGATTTCGTTCGAAAATTTATTCTTACGACTTTGTAAGAGTTCATACGAACTCATCAGAAGTAAACAAATACATTGTTGTTAATAGATGTGTTTACTTTGCTCGAGCCATTTTCTTACGAGTTCTTATACTCGCACGACTATTTCAATCCGATCAAATAATTTGATTTTTCTTCAGCTTTCGTCCGAAATTTGTGCAAAAGCACATTCAACCAGTAATTTACAATCAATTTATGCTTTGGAGAAATGCACTCTCGAAAGTTTGAATGTTTTCGAAGTTTCATCTCAACAGATTTCCAAATATAATCAAACGTAGATGGTTCATACGTGTATATTCAAAGAACTTTTGATCATTTTGTCTAAGCTCTTCATATGACCTCTCAAATTCCCCATTTTCACTTCTTGATGCCAAATATTTATGAACCCATATCCGTTTGTTCAAATTTTCCAACAAAAGAAATTTTATGACCACTCCGGTAGATATTCAAGCTCACCAAGTCGATCCATCTTTGAAAGAGAAAAACTGTATACTGAACCACTACCACGTTCGCAATCAATGTAACCACTCTATTCGTACGAATTCAAACGAACTATTTCACACGAGCTCGAATTCTTATCCAGTGTAACCTCAGCCTAAGACTTTATAAACGAATTAAATCTTTGCTGGTTTTTAAATTTTTAGGAACCATCATTGTTGTTATCTACTCTCATAAAATTCAGTATTATTATAAAAAAATAAAAAATTCCACAACTTTGATAGCGTTTTTCTTTAGGAGACGGACTGGTATAAATATGCAATTGGATGTTGATGAAGGCAGTCCACGGTGGTTGTAAAAAATAAGACTATAATGGTTTTATTATTTTACATTTATTCGTTAAACCGACGTTTCGGAGATTTATTCTCTCCTTCTTCAGGGTAACGAAAAGTCAATGAAAGTAGTTAAATCATAATCAAAGGAGACAGGAAGTAATTATGATTTGAACTACTTTCATTGACTTTTTGTTACCCTGAAGAAGGAGAGAATAAATCTCCGAAACGTCGGTTTAACAAATAAATGTAAAATAATAAAACCATTATAGTCTTATTTTTTACAACCACCGTGGACTGCTTTCATCAACATCCAATTGAATTCCACAACGTTTCGATCCCATTTCTGTAATCGTTTTCAAGAGACAGCTCGAAAGCTCACTCACTCAAAGATATAAAAATATCAAGTTCATTTTCTTGAACAAAAGCAGCCCTTTCTATACTGTCAAATTTGGGAATCTGCTGTTTAAGAAATCAAATCAACTTACGATTATCGTCATAAGCCTCTAGTTGTCTGGGTTGATAAATTTGTAGTAATGCTTCACAGAGGTTGCGTACTCGCGGAGGAGCCACCTCTAATCTTTCTGGACTACAAGGAGGCGATGCATACAGCATCGCTCCTTGTGATTGGTATCCAAAGTGTGACACTGTGATGATCGAAACCACCAAAAGGGGAAAGAAAATCCCAGAAGAGGCCATCAGGAGCAGTGAAGAGATGTTGAAACTGCTGACAAAACAAATTAACAATTATTTTTAGTATCAATCGTGAAAAAGAATCAAATTAGTTAAACACTCAGTGAGTTTTATTTTTAAGATGATTCCGGACTCTAGCTAGTTGAAGCGAAATATTAAGTTCGCTTATTTTTTTACTCGGCACGCTTGGAAGTCAATCTAATTTTTTTTTCTCAATGTGTTTAAAAATGTCTGAAACGTAAAGATAAATAATTTTTAACATTTTTTTCAAATATTTTTTTCTCTCTATGTGGCTAGTATATCGTTTTAGTCTATAATAGCGCTTCTTAAACTTTTTTAATTGGCGACCCCATTTTGACTGAAAAGTCAGTGTTGCCCTATGTTTCGCTACAACAAAATTCAGTTTCATTTGAGGTCACGACCCATAGTTTAAGAAGTCCTAGTCTATAAAGCCAACATTTTTGTATTTCCATTGAGGGGAACCGATTTTTGGGTTGTCTGGTGCTAGAACTTGTACATGCTACTAACAGTTGTCATGATAAAGTATAAAAGCTTATACAAACAGGTGTTTTTTTTTAATTTCAAATATTAAATTAATTAATTAACCTATTTTAAACTCACTTATAGTTTATTATAAATAATACTTATATTGAAATTGAAAAATTGAAATAATGCCATCTTAATTAAACCAAAATTTACAATATTTTTAATAGTTTATTATATTCAAATATATTACTAGAACTCTTAAACCCTAGTTGCTGCTATAGGTAGAGGAAAAAGTACCGAGTTTTGAAAAAGTGATTTTCATTAATTTCGTTATTATAATTGTTTCAAACGTGAAAAAAAATTATTGTCGGGCATGATTTTTTCTATAATAAGTAAGGAAAAAATATTATTTATGAAACCTACCTTGAAATTTTACTTTACTTATTATTTAAAAATGTTTCACCTTGAATCGACAAGTAACTCGTTAAAAATTAATTATTTTTTCTATCACTCTGGATTCCAAATTCCAAGATAACTTAAGCGAAGGTTGTAAAAATCTTTTTACTCTAATTTTAGATTAATGGTGTTTTGATTGATTCTCTTTGGAATGTTATTTTTTTAACGAACCCTCAATGAAAAGACACATTCTTTCTATTTTTAAAGTCTTTTATATGGAAATTTGTTCTTTTCATTATTATCCTAGAATGTAATGAGATTAAAATTCATTTAATTTAACTAAATTATCTAATACCCATGATTTATGAATTCAAAAAATCTTTGTTTTTACCTAGATAGATGTAATTTATTTCTAAATCAAATTTGATTTATTACAGATTTAGTGCTTTGTTGATTTTGTTGCTTATCAAAAGAAACTATCTGTTCAATTAAATGGTTTCAGCAGCAAGTTCACTTTTGATAAAGATTATAATTATGTTTTTCTTCCTAGGGCAAGAGCAGTGATGCCTACCTTTAAGGGGTTTCTGAACTGAATTTCTAAATATGTTCAAAAGTTGAGAATTATTATTATTGTAGTAGTAATTTTTAGCTCAAGACACTTTAAAAGATTGTCAAAAGTATTTATATCTACTTTTGCTTTAAAATGTATAATTGATAGATTTATATACTTTAATAATCGTTACTACTGATTTTCTTTTATAAAAGTATTAAAATTCTTTTTTAATAAATATTCCTGATTTATTTTTATTCATCTAAATATCAGTATAATTAATTACATTTGGTGAATTTTATATAAATAATTGAAATATAAAAATAATATTCGGTGGGTTTTCAAGCTCTGTCCTTGTTTGAAAATAAAGTAGTGACGTCACAAGTGACAAATGCAGATTTCATTTAATCCATTTCACTGATTTATATAATTAATCAGCTAGATCTTATTTGCTGTTTTTAATATTCAGAGAACTCCGCTCACCTGAATAATTTCCACCAAGTAGCTGTCGTTCATCAAAATAAATATTCATTAACAACCGCACCCCTTAAAAGCTCATAAGATAATCATTATGTACCAAACAAGCGATATTTTATTCAAAACCATATGGTCGACAGTGGATCTTTTTTTGTTTTTAAAAAACTGTAAATTTGAAATTGATCAAAAGATTAATTAAAATATGTATTGTTATGATAAATTACTCAGTAAGACTACTTGACTTATTTGAATTTATTTTTTATTTTATTTGATTATTTTTGTTTCGAAATATCTGAAACATGGAGAAAATATACATTTTCAAACATAATAGTTTTTTAATTTTTCTTCTGTGTTTCTATATACCTATGATAAACATCAATGGAAGCTTGTAGATAGTTTGTTTTGTTGCAAAAATGTTTTTATTCCTCAAATAAAAAATTGAATAGATTTTGAGCTATCTATTTTCTAAACTTTTAGTTGAAGAATACAGAAAAAATATGAAAAAGTTTTGATCAGTTTAAGCCAATTATCTCAAATTTGGTATACAAATTATTATTAATAAGCTATAGGTACTTACTTTGGGCCAAAGACATGAGAAAAACCCGAAATCTAAAATAACTGATTTTATTTTTAACTGTGAAAAACCATAAACCTTTTAACCTTCTTAAATTTTAGCATTGGATTCTATATATTATTTGAACTTTCAATCTTCATTTTGAAACATTATATTTTCGGGGTTTCCCTCTTCATTTCAAGATCAAGTTTCTTTGGATGAGGAAGGGATTGAATTTCGAAATAATCATTAACATCCCTAAGACGCTCAATCACTAAGAATCTGAACTGAAACAGGTAGATATTGACATACTAATTTTAACTTTCTTTAAATATATAATTCTCAGTAGTTTACCTATTTCAATCTCAATTTTCCACGGCTTTTATCGTATTCCCCATCTTCATCGTAACAATTAAAAATCAAATACTTAGCGCAATATAATAATAGGATTAAAATCACAATTTATTCTTTTAAAATGTGACCAATTGCGAGTGGAGATAATAGATAATTGAATTCTCCGGAAACAACGGGAGGATGCTAATTAATGAAATATTGCTTATTTCAAGCTTAAATCGATGTCATAATTTTGAACAGCGGATATGATTAAATATATGGAAAAACGAAAACGTCAAGTTGTTTCCAGAATAAATAATTAGATTAAAGGAACTACTTCTGAAATTAATTGTTAGAATTATTATTAATCTTTCTATATATTTCGAATTCATCATTAGAATTTTCTTCCTCTTCATTTTAAAGAGGGTAAAAATTACTAAGGTTTGCGTGCCTAATCTCTTTAATAATAGAAATTAGCTGAAGAGAAGTCTTTTTCGAGAGGAGAAAATAAAAAAAATTAATTATTTTCTTTCTTCCTCTACATACTTCAACAGCTGGGTTTGTTTATGATATATTATTTACCAACCATCACAAAATGTAAGATTAGAGAAGATAAATCATTGCTCTTGAGAAATGTCAATATTTGTTGATCAAGTCATCACACACATTAAAAAAATGTTTTTAAAATCAATTACCTTTGTTGAAATCGGACGTTTCAGTTTGGAAGGCAATTTTTCACTCATCCCTCTCTCCTCTTAAGAAGTGGAAATCATATTTTAATAATATTTGTTTAGATAAAATGTCCATTTGCTTAGATTAATCTTTGTTTTTGTTTTTTTAAAACCTGTATTCGAAACACCATGAAATTGTGTATAAGTTAAGGAAATGAAACTTCTTTTAAACCCAAAACTTTATCTTAAATTTTTTATATCCCCTCCACTAAAAATAATCGCCCAAATAAGTTTGTTTTTTTGTTTTTTATCAAAACTACGTGGTAAATAATTTCAATTTTTTTTAAGTTACTCCGAATATATTATTCTAACAAATATTAGTTTTTTATCAAGATGGTGAAAGTCCTTCAATGAAAAAAATTAAATAATGATCATATCCTCACCCTTTCCCTATCTACCCTATGTTAAAAATGTCATTTTTAATTGCAATTATTTCATGTTTGGTGTGGTAAATCGTCTTCAAATTTTAACAGTATGTGTATTATGCTTTTAATGACTTATATTCCACGTTTCAAAAACTTCTTGAATTTTTTCATTTGTGAAAGAACTACCTTAAGACATTATTTAATAAAAGTTGAGATAGATTTTAAATATAGTATTTAGGTTTTAAAACAAAACAAATATAAAATAAGTAGACCAATTTCGAGTCGGAACACATACCGTCCCTTCCTATAACTTCCAAAATCCTAGAAATCTTAATTAACATTAATAAGCAGAGAATGACTGAATTCGTGGAATTTTTGCATAACTTTAACTTAAGTCATTTCTAAAAGTTGACAAGTAAACAATCGCCTAATAAGGTCCGCTTTGGGTTCCCATTACCTTTCCTTTAAGACTTTAAAGAATGAAATTCCCTTGCCTATTTCTTTAGTCTTGACCCTGCCTATACCCTTTCTTCTTTTTTAGGGTTAATATTAATTATTTTGGGAAAAGTTGAATATTTTGTTGAAAAAATATTTCTTTATTATGTGATGGGAAGTCTCCCTGCAAAGATCTCTTTATGAAGAATTAGGATAAACTTTTTTATTTATAATAAAAATAATTCATTGAAATGTAGAAATTGGAGGAATTGGAGCTCAGGATCTAAATTAATTATTTTTATAAATTAAACATAGAGGGCACCAGTTTTTTTGAATGCAAATTACAACTTTAATTCAAACTTTTTTTATATTTAATTAATTTAAAAGCCATGGTATGAGAGAGCCCCAAAGTGGCCATTTTAGAATATTTTCTCTTGATGTGTCAGGGCTTAGAAATTGGCTTAAATTTTATTCTCTCAGGCTATCCTTAGAACAAATAAGAATGAATTTGATATCTTTTTTGAGAGGAAAAATATGGAACTCTTGATGTTCAGTTTGACACGCACTTGGCTGAGTAATTTAAATTCAAGAAAGTCTAGCATGACTTATATAGGCGTTCACCTTTTTTTATTTAAAAAATAATAATAACATGAATAAAATCTGATTTCGTATTTATCAATAGCAGATTTTCTCATTTCGTAACATTAAATTTTTTATTTTTTTCTTCGGAATAAGTTCATTATTACAAAAATATATGTATGATTGATAATCGGATCAATGATTCCATTGGATTTAATATTGTTTTGAATCTGGTTTATTGCCGGGGCGAGAAAAGAAGCCATTTAATTCGGCGGGCTTTTTATGTATTTCAACACTTTCATCAGAACTTTAAACCTAACTGAAAATGTTGGGTTCTCATCAATCTGTTTTTATTCGTTTTTTCGCATAGAAAATGCTCTAAAAATTGTTGGTGTATTTAATTAATGGTATTTTATATCTCATTGAATGCGTTATAAATCCTGAAATATCCAGGTTTCATTCTGCAAGGTAAAACTAATTATATATGTGTAATATACATACCTAATCCTTTTCAGTGCTTGTAAGTATATATATAATATATTTCGTTTATATTTTCTTCTTCTTGCATTGCCATTCGTTTGAGGATTTAACGAGAAAAATTTCCTCCAAAGTTATATTCAGAATTCTTCATTGGAAGTCGATTCTTGCCTTTCCTCTTATATTCTTTTAATTTTATAAGCAGTGAAAATCGTCGATGTCCAGGACCTTCATATAGAAATATTTTGGCTCCTTCTGTAAATGTTGAATTTAACATATATAGAACACTAATAGAATATAGAGCGCCATTAAATTTCCTAAGAAATGCCAAATAAACGTATGTTTGCTGAATGTCATAAAATAAACAAATAAATAAATAAATAAAAATGCTTATTTGTATCAAACAGAGAAATATCATTCATTTATTTTTTTATAGTCTCGAACAATGTTTGAATAGTAAATGTTGTTGGAAGATCTGTCAAAATTGGATTGCTTTAATTAATGACAGAATTCTTTCTAAATCGTTTGATAAATTTTAATTGAAAGTGTCTGGTTTGCTTCAATAAACAATGGAAGTTTTAGTTTCATTTTATTTGTTCAAAAACACGTTAGTGAATTGATTTAAATGGTCCCATTATTAGTAATGCCAATCCATTTAGAATGGTTTTCCTGATAATTCTCAAAATAATTGTTGCGTTAATTCATTTAGATCAAATCTGTTTAATTAAATAACAGAATAAACAAATCTACCTGAAATTACCCCATCATCAGCTTTGGTTATGAGCTGCCCTCTTCTGTTCCTTACTCTTCCTGTCTTTTTTTGTGATTGGATACTAAATACAACCGAAATTCACTACGTTGGTATTCATATGTAGGAAAT